>PVHY01015880.1:0-35058 GCA_004024945.1 Uropsilus gracilis
ATTTAGGTTGCTTCCATGTCCTTGCAATTATAAATTGTGCTGCGGTAAACATCCGAGCACATGTGTCCCTTTGTACCCACATATAGGTCTCTTTTGGGTAGATTCCCAAGAGAGCAATTGCTGGGTCAAATGGTAGTTCCATTTTCATTAACTTGAGAGTCCTCCATGTATATTGCATACTAATGCTTTCTTCCCAACAGCCTTACCCCATGGATGTGAGCACCATTTTCTAAATAGGGACAGAAAGTGCAGAAAGCTCAGCTACTGGAAGGAATGAGCAGTGCAGCTTGAGCATCCTGCTCTACCTTGAAGACTAACATTAGTCACTTACAATGACAATTGGTGAGAAGTCCTGAGGAAGGACCGATTTGGACATGGTCATGAGTTACAGTATGAACACCAATGAACCAGTTCATGGGCACATGGGTGGGGCAGGAGCTGGGGAGAAAGGGATGTGGCAACAGAGTCCTGGATCAACAGAGGGGAACACAGCACCCCAAGTGCCTAGGGCTGCAGTTCTGCTCTGCTGTTGTTTGTTTACTCTGTGACCTTGGGCAAGCTATGCCTTAGTTTCTCCAACTGTGAAATGGTTTGACCATGGTGGGGTCTCTGAGGTTTGTTAAAATAAAGACTCAGGAGGCATTTAGTAGAAGAGGATTGGTATTGGGAGCATCAGGTTTACAAAATGGGGGACTGGAGTGGGTACATGCTCAGTTATTAAAACAGGCCTGGGTAATGACCACACTTCAGGTCCCCCTGCTTGGGAAGCAGGGGGAGAGGCACCAACTGGTCTGGATGGTGGACACACACACACACACACACACACACACACACACACACACACACACACACACACATATATATATAAAGTAGCAAAGATATGCAGCACATAGGAGGAAAAAAATAGTAAATAAGAGCTGGACACCAATGCCAGGAGAGGAATAGTACCTTGGTCAGGGGTCAGGAAGCTAATGGTATCCACTATTAGCATAACTGATGTGTTATGCATTAGTAGTAACATTGGAAAGGAAGAATACAGCTGGGAAATAAAAGTTACTTCCCTTTAGTTTGGTATTACAAATTTCAAAAAGGATTTGGCAATATTATGAAGGTTTGACTTTCCAACTTTATTGTTTGAGGGTCCAGGTGAACAAGATTTAGACTGACTATGCCAGGATGTGGTTGATGAGTTGATGACCCCTTTATCAAGATTCAGTTTTCTTTCAGGAGAATAAAAGGGGTGAGAAAAGAAAAACAAGGGCTTTGTGGGATTGACAGGGCTTTGTTCTCCAAAAGAGAGGGGCTACAAGGAAAAGAAATAAAAGGAATGTGTGTGACGAACCAGAAATTAATCATTTTGGGGGAACATGAGGGCCCCGGCTGTTGCTGCTGGGGCAGCAACCTAGGCAGAGGAAGAGTCTGCATTTGACTGGTGACACTGGCCTGGGCTGGTGAAAGACTTGTCATTTTGGGGGTGGATATGGGGCTGGCCTCGGGGAGCAGTACTGGGCTGTAGCAGGGCAGGAAAGTGGAGAGGCTGTGAGCTTTGCTGCAAACAGGCAATGGTCTGGAGCAGTTGAATGTGTGACCCTCCGCATATATAAGCTGATGGTGGATGTTAAATGAGTCTAAAGACTTTGGAGGTTTGAACTTTGTGTTGGAGCCTGTTTTATCTAGTTCAATTCAAAATGTCTTTGGAGAGCAAAGCTTGAGAAGATGGACCTGGTGTTCCATGGTTCCTGTTTTACCTTGGAGCTTTTCTACTGCCTAAAAGTTGAGGTGGACACTGAAAGACAAGAGGACAGTCAAGTCTTGGACCATGTATTGGGAGGAAGCTGGAACAAATGCCAAGTGAGGAGAAAGGAATGCCCTGTTTTGGGATTATGTGCTTATGAACTCAGATTGACTGGGCGTGTGGTGAGGTAACCAGGAAACATAGGACAATTTTAGACATGTGGCAGGATAACTGGGTTTTTCAAGTTTATTTTATTGTACATGAGGTAATGGGGGGGTTATATGTTTGCTTCATAGTGCCTATAGTGAGGCAATTAGTTTAATTTGTAAAGAGTTTATTTAATTGGTAATAAAAATCAGTTGGTTTATTTTAAGAGTTTGATCTGACTTTGGGTTGGAAGAAAGGTTGTTGGAAGGAAAAGAACCCTGGGGGCAAGCAAGAGGTAGGTCTCTACCTGATAAAGGTAACTTTTTTGTGAAAGCTTAAGGTTTAGTAATGGTTTTTGCCCTTCTCTGGTTTCGGAAGCTGATGAAAGGATTTTGGTGAAAAGTCCTAAAATCCCACCAGACAGCAGAAGGACATCTGTGAAATCCCAGCCTGGGTTTTGTGGGTGGGAGTGACCCACAGGGCCCAGTCATGCATGAGCAGGTGTTGCTGTACCTTAGGGGAATCACCAGGGGAAATAAGTAGGAGTGGGGACTGCCAACCCACTCTCAGAGACAGGGCAGATTTGGGTGTCTTTAGAAACCACCAGCAGCAACCCCATGGGTGTTGCGGATGGAACTGGTGGTGACTCTGCTTGGAGGGTATCTGGGTGGCACTGGGGTGCTTTGCAGAGGAGTGAGAAGATGAGGGATTGGCTACAGAGCTGGAACATGATGTCCACATCTGGCTGACAGGTCAGTGTGGTGGGTGATGGTTTCAGCAGAGGTCAGCTACACAGAGGGCCCCTGCATGTGAGGGGGAAAGGAGATCCCTGATGGAGAAGGGAACTATGGGAAAGGCATGAGCAACATACCCACACAGCAGGACCAGAGGTAAGCTTCCACCAAATGGAGAGCCTGGAAGCTGAGACTCCTAGGAGAGGTGACGGCCTACAGGCAGGACAGGGAGATGAAATGCCTACATTCTGGAATTTGGAAGTGCTCCCTAATCTTCAAGAGTGGAGTCTCTGATATTGGCATTGGTGAGGGCTAGGGAGAAAGTGGACAATAATGGCAGTAGATAATGGTTACCTGTCCATAAAATATGCCTGTGGTAGAGGAGGGAACAGACTTGGAGACCTCAGGAAAGGTCCAGGTGACTCAAGTTGACTGGGTGCAAAATGCAAACTACAAAGACAGGTGTCTTGTCAGGTGTGACTAAAGACATTATGATGTTGACACTAAGGACCCGCACTAGGAGGTCAGCTAGGGGTGGATTCAGACTCACAGCTGGACTAGGGTGAAAAGAGAGAGAAAGGGACAGACCGCAGGCACAAAGCTTCAGGGGAGTTAACAAGCTTATCTGTCAGGAGGATGAATGCGGAACAGTCTGGAATGAACTAAAATGCCACAATTTTAAATGAAGATGGGCTATGGGCTGACTTCTGTCTACCCCCTGGATCTTCCTCTCCCCATCTCCAACTCTGTAATCTTTAATCTCCTTTTCCTAAGCCCTCTGTCTTGACCCCATGTGAGAGCAGATATGGTCAGAGACACCAGGCAGGAGCCCTCACTAGGAAGCTTTGCCTCTAGGACTTGGATCTGGGACTTCTGGCCTTCAGAGCTGTGAGGAAATAAATGCCCATCATTTCACCTTGCCACACTGTGATACTGAGCACTATGGCAGCCGGAGATGCCTAAGAGATTTCAACAGCTGTGCTGAGCTTTGTAGGCCTGGGGTAAAAAGAAACATGTGCATCCCTGAACTGCTGATCTTATATTTTTGAATGGTTATTTCATTTCCTGGAACATTAAAGGTGTTGAAAAAGTGTATATTTGCTTCCATTAGAACCAGGAAAGTAAAATTATAATTAGTTTTATTTTGGGTATAATTGAAAATATTTAAAATTAAAATAATGTGTATTTTAGTATCTCCATTTCACAGTTTTCAATAGTTGTCCAGCATTTTAATGTTCTTGCCATAAAACCCCAACACAGGGGGCACATTTTCCTTGTGTGCAAGTACACAGTGACCTGTGCTGCTCAGCTCAGTCACCAAGAGGAAGAGTCCTCTAAGATTTCTTTCATGGCTTGCTTCTTTTACTTTTCCTTCTCACCAAAATAATACCCACCAAAACTAATATTCTGGAAGTAAAGACCAGAGGAGAAGAGTAAGCGGAGTGCATGTTGCCCTGTCTACCTAGAAAAATGCTACTGCTATGTTGAATGCTTTGGGTTTTAGTCTGGATGAGAAATAGAGGCAAAGAGGCCCCTCCCCTGATGTACCCAGAGGAGGAATCTCTCTTTGCATGCCTTGCCTCTGTCCCTCTCTCACATGTTCCCTGGGAGGGGAGTGTGGGAGAGGGAATCCAGTATGAGGGTCTCAGCCTCTCTCCTTTGGGGAATCTACCTGCCTACCATAAGCTGTGCTCCAGAAATCTGTCTCTGTGATACACCAACTACCTCTGGAGACTTCATTGTCATAAAGGGAAAGTGATTTTTTCTGCTGACTTGAGAGTGATTTACACATGTGTGCATGCACACACACACACACACAGACACAGCACATAACAGAGAACTCCCTCAAGTCTTAGTTGGATGAAGGTACTCAATTTTGCCCAAATCACCTTCTAAACCAAATTTCTGCGTGCTCAGTTTGCTTTTTGACTATACTGACTTTAATCACAAGACCAGGAGCCTTCCTTGAAGGAATCACCTTAAATGAACAGTGTAAATCACCTTAAACTAGCAGCTTTTGTCTAGTTTTCTGTGTATTTATCTGCTTTTAAGCAATGGCTATGCTGATGCTGATTGGTTTTTCTTTCCCTCTCGACTAGAGCAAGGGGATCAGGGAATAGAACCTTCAGGATTCTCATTTTTTCTGCTAAGATCTGAATCACTGAGGTTTAACCATGCACACAGCACAGCACTGCAAGGAATCTGTGGCTGGAATGACCAGTGACTGGGGCTGAGGCTCCCTTGCCCTGTTAAGGCCCCATATGTCTGTACCTGGGCATACTCCTGGCTGGGCACGGCACTCAGACCCGTTGCTGCCATGTATGTGCTGCCAATGGTTTTGATCTTTTCAACTCCACTGAATTTGGGCTTGGACAGCAGCTGCAAAACAATGACAATTATTCAGTTACTTGGTCAAGCACAGAGTTTCTAGGTTGAGCACTTTCTAGAGACATTTTTCAGTTCTAGTTCATGATTACAAGCACATGGCACATTTCAACCACTGCTTATTCACCCTTCAACCATGGGCTCTGTTGGGAAAACTTGATGCATTTCACAAACAACCGGTCTTTGAAAGGAAATAGAGTAGAATGATTTACTTCTAGTTTACATGAATTCCCTAGTGAACGAACCAGGGTAAATTATGATGGATGTGATAATGTCTTAAAATAAACTCACCGAGGCCGGGCATGCTGGTGCATGCCTGTAAGTGAAAGCCTAGGAAACTGCGGCCGGGGCCAGGGATCATGGTTCGAGTCCCGCCTGGGGCACGGAGCGAGACCTAGTCCCCAAAAAATATAGCTGGGTATGGTGGCGTGCACCTGTAATCCCAGCTACCTGGGAAGCTGAGGCTGAGGACTGCTTGAGTCTGTGAGCCTGCGGTTCCATGGGCAAAAAGAGCGAGATCTAG
This sequence comes from Uropsilus gracilis, assembly GCA_004024945.1. NCBI lineage: Eukaryota > Metazoa > Chordata > Mammalia > Eulipotyphla > Talpidae > Uropsilus > Uropsilus gracilis. The sequence continues at coordinate 5,525 of PVHY01015880.1, forward strand.
TCTCAAAAAAAAAAAAAATCACCAATTCTGTGTTTGAAAAATCTGAACACAAAACTATGCTTGAGTGAGGGAAATCGTCTCTGCAGGGTAAGGGTGATATCTGACCAATTACAGCATGAGGATAGGTTTTCACTTCTGAGCTTGAAGCAGAGGAAAGAAATATCCATAACTGTCTTGCCTGTTGGCTCCAATCCTGATATCTTTTACCCCTGTTTTTGATTCCAGTTATTGCTCCTTCCAAGTCTCCTCTACATTAGGCTTTGGGTGGAATGGAGAGAAGGTAAAAGCACGAGCAGAAGTTGTCAGAGGGAGAGAGAATGGGTGAAGATAGCAAATGAAGGGAACGCTGGAAGATTCTGCATCTGTTCAGAAGATCTGCTCAGGGCTCTTCAGAGGCACCAGGCAGAGATGGGAGTATCTCCCCACCCTTCTCTGGTGTCTCTGCTTTCAGGAGACTCTTGGAAGATTACATGTCAGAGAATTAAAACCAGGTGAGCAAATAATTGTACCACATGGACTCATCCAACTAGAAAGGACACCTTCCCTCCAATGGTATGGGGTACATTCTTTTCAACTTCCACCATTTTCCATTATGGGCCTGGCCCAGCAGTGTAAATCTCCAGTTGCCATTATTCTTATCAAATTCTGAGAGTGGGATGGTGTGGAATGGTGAGGAAATGTACAGGTCCTCCAGACCTTTGGGACTTGGTCTGAAATCATTATGTTATATAGGTCTATCACTGAATCACCACGATTCATGAATAATGATCAACCTATGCTCGTAGCTGTCAAATCTCCTCTATTTGCACGTAACTGATAAGAAAAATGAAGCAGTAATATCCTTTAAACCAGAAGCACATCTGTTCTTACAGGAGAACAAACACATTATTCCCTAGATAGGCAGAATATTGAAAATTGAAAAATGACACCTATTTTAAATTCCAAAACACACACTTTGTCCCATCTAAAATGTATTATTCTTATATGTATTGCTTTTTCAACAATAAAGCTTGCCATCCAGGAGAGTTCAACTGATAGCTGACAGAGACCTTGGGGCATGCACAGACCTGCCAGTAGTCTACTCTAATAAATATATTCATTATCTTTTATGTATATATATATATATATATATATATATATATATGTATATATATATACATAAAAGAATGGACAAGACTTTTTCCTGGAGTTCAAGTCTTCCTAGAAAATTTAGAAGCACATTGGATATTTTATTTAACAGATTTTGCTGGCTATTCTAGTAATCAAACTGGCTTCAAAAATAAAATATATTTGTATCCCCACAATAAGCCAGGGACTTAAATACAGCAACGAGTTTTAACACCAGTCACTGGAAATCATGCAAAGGACAATTTCTAGCACCACAATACTGGATGGACCAGTTCCCAAAGCACCACCCCCAAATCTGAATGTCAGTGTAGAAGGAGGCTGGCTGCCTGTGCCTATAGGAGGACCTCTCAGTAGTACCCACATCGTCAAAGTCAGCGATGATCTCATTCAGCAGTCGCAGGCACTCCAGACCCTCCTTGTTGACATCTGATTCCGTGTAGAATTCTTTGAAATCCGGAATGGAGGCAAACATGACACAGACACAGTCATAGGACTGGTGGTACAGGTCCTGGTGGGGGAGGAAAAGTTGAGGCCAGGCAGGAGCCATCACCACACACTGGCTCCGTGACAGCCCGGCTATACCCACCCCATCACCAGCCAGCTATCTTGAGAAAGGCAGCTACTGAACCAGTGGATATATGTTAAGAATCTTCAGCACCTGTGACCTCCACAGCTAAGAAGGGGACCTTCCAGGCTTGTTGTCCCCACCACCTTACACTATTAAAAAACTTTTGGCTTGGGAATTTAGTGTGCATTTGTAGTTGGGGCTATTTGAGCAGCCTTGATTAGGAACCACTGGACCATGAGAGTTGGGTGGTTCACAAGCTCCTCATTGGCTTGGAGGCCAGGACTGATTTCTGGGGCCCAGGCCTGACTCTGCAGGCTGTGAGTACTGCAGAAGTGGGGAGCCTAAGAACCATACCCTAAGAACCATACCCTAAACACATGAGCTCCCTCAAGTCTTGGGTTGGTTTGGGGGCCATGAGGACCAATGGATCTTTGATGGATGATCTGAGCAAGTCCAACACTTCTAGGGAACCTGGGAGTTGGGTAGAGTACATGGCAGTTTACCATGCGCCACTATGTTCAGGATCTAGAACAGGTGATCCAGTCACAGTTGTCAACTCCAGGGGATGGAAGTACACTGAGATGATATTCCAACATCCATTCTCATGTGACCACTGTATTGAACGAGCTCAAGTCAGGGAAGCTGGTGAGAAGGGCTAGTTCTCTCCAGCCCCACACAGACATTGGGATGCTCTGAGGATATGCTATATAGTCCTGGGTTACTGGGTCTTCTCAGCAGTAATCGCAGTGCCCAGGTCAACAAGCAGTCATAACTAAGAGCCTGATTTAGAGGTGGCTTTTTCTCCCTCTGGCTGGGCTCACTGTGGAGGAGGGCAGCGGAAGGAGGAGGGGACACAGCAGATTTCTACCCTTTCCTCTCCTCTGCTTCTACTTTCACTTCTCCCACACCCCAAACTTGCTGTTCAGGCTTCCAAACCATTCAGGAGTAGAAAAAGGGAAGAAAGAAGTATCTGTTGGAGTAAAAAAGCTATCCTTGAACTGCAACACTTGCCCTGGAGCTAAAGCTGGCAGATGTGTCCATGGGGTATCGGTCCATCATGGGCATCCTGCTGGGCTTCCCCTGATAAGGGCAATGCACCTGCTCCTACTCATGGCTACTCTGTCTGCCCTATGCTATGTCTATTCTCCTAGCTTCTCTGCTGGGCTCTGTTTATCCCTCTAGGCACCTTTTTCAAACAGCATCTTAAATGACTCCATGCCAGCTCTCTTACTTGTTCCCAGAACTCTTTGCCTCCCAAACCCTACCAGTCCCATCACCTTCCCAGTCACAGTTTTAATTCTGGGTCCAGAAATGTCCATCAATCCTTCCCCTCTGCACCCCTCACCTGTCATTTGTGTCCACTGGCTGGCAGTCCTACCACAGGCCCCTCAGCGATCAGGATCATGGGGTACACATCCAATTGGGGTTTCTGGCCTATTCAAGGAGATCTAGGAGGGGTTTCCCCACTACCTCCTTTACAATAGGGATTATGTCTCATTACATTCTATACAAATCCCTCTTCTGACCTCTAGTCTGCTGGGTGGTTCATGAGCTCCCTGTGAGGGAAGGGTTTCCATGTGGGGAATTTGGAAGCCTATCAGTGTTTAGCAGCTTGTCTAGAACATGAGAGCCACTGTGTCTTGTATTACAGACTGAAATGCAGCTTACCACCCTTCACATGAACACACAGATATACACATCGCTCTTGAGGGCCTGCTCTGTGCTAGACTTCATACCATGGTTATGGGCACAGAGATAGACAAAGACAGCTCTGCCCCACGGAGCCCAGAAACTCCTTTGGACAGAGCCAGTGCACAGCATACCAAAACCAAGTATGATTGGTGCTGCTGATGCAGGTATGCAGAGGTGTGCAGGTGTGCCCAAAAGAGACTTGCTCCTAGCTCTTATACTAGTGGCCCCTCCCACTGATGCAGGCTGGAACGATGGGAATTCCCAATTTCACATCTCCCCCTGCTGATCCATGCACTAACTGCTTAGTGTCATCAACAGATACCAGTTATCACCTCCTTTATTCAGGGATCAAGTGGTTACAATGCACACAAACCTGTCCTGAGCCATGACATCCTGGCCCTGTAATGAACAGAGTGGAGGGCTTTACTGAAAGTCACAGGGAGGGCTCCTTCAGCTGAAAGGGGGAGCACTGTTTGCTTGTAAGGTGGATTCCCCTCAGCTGTACTGTTATTTGTGCCAGTTCAGCTCTCTGGGAACAGGGCTGCCTGGCTCCAAACCACAGCCCTTCCCACACAGCCCAGGGTGGGTTAGGATACAGAATGGGTCTTTTCAGCAACGATGAAAGTGGGCTTTGACGTCTGTTGAAGGGGCTTCTTGAAAAACATTTTGGGTGCAAGGGGCTCACCTTCCTGTCTGCATGGGCCCTGAGCCTGAACTTAGGGTGGGGGGGGGCAGTTAATTGCTGAGAAGCTGTGGCAAAAGTACTTTATTATTTTTTTTCATTAAAGTGACATTGCATTATAAGGCTACAAATTTCAGGTGTGCATCGCTGAAAATCAATATGTGTTTCTAGTATATTAAAGTCACCCTAAGAGCCCAAACAATCACCTTATTGCTCTGTTTTCCAATTTACTTCTTCCCTTTACCCTGTTCTCCTATAATTGATATTATAGTCCAGGAGTTCATTTTTATTTTAGTTAGTACCTTTGTTTCTTTGTTTTCTCTATTTACCATGGATGAGTGAAATTAGTGTTTTCTTTCTCTGCCTGGCTTATTTTACTCAACAGAACTCCCTCTAGGAAGTTTTAAGTAGAAAACTAATGCCTAGGATTGCAAGAAGGGGAAGAGGAGCCTGTGAACTAAGTCCGGAACCGGCAACAGCTGCTGCCACATGCTCATGGCACCAGCCAGCAGATTTCACTGAAGCAAGGCTCCTTGGAACTGGTATTTGGTGAAGTCACTGTTTACTCCTGGCTGCTGAAGGGAAAGCTAATCTGTGTGAGGGAGGAGAATAAAAAGGACCGTAGGGAGGCATTTGTTAGTGAAGACCGTGGTCTAGGTTGGAATCAGGTCTTCAAGGATCGTTACAGAACACCACCAAGTGGAACCTCCCTGGACAACTGAGGCTGCTGCTGGCCACTGCATGCCTGATGAGTGACCTTGGGTGACCCCTTATGAGCACAGAGGGTCAGCCTGCCTCTACAGAACCAGATAGTGCTAGACAAGGGTGCAGACTTACTCTTTGGGACTGTGTCCTCCCCAAACAAAGGTGAGGGAAGGGTTTTCCTTCAACATGATTGACAAATTTGGGGTGGGGGGCAGTGATTCTCAAATTTTGCCTAAACTCAGAATAGTAACTTAAAAGCAAGCTGAAGCTGAGTCTGGCGCTGCTGAGGAAGATCTGTGTGAACCATCACTAGGTTTCACTTTCCTCCAGAGAAGCTACTGGGTTCAGAGACTTGCCTTAGAATCTGTCAGGTCAACCCAAAAGAACAGGAGGGCCCACGAACCCCCAAGTCCCCAAGAGAGGTCTGAGAGCTAAAGAGAGGTCTGCAAGGCCTAGAAGGCTGGGTCCCAGGTCTTCTTGGGTCTTGAACTAGTCCTGACACCTGGCCAACAGTAACCACTCAAAGTCTGGTATCTCTTGGCTCATCGCTAGAGTCCACCTCCCAGCTACTTTCTAGCACTTCCTTTGCAGGGTAAAAAGTCCCGTTCTCACAATGGGGGTCTTTCCTGACTCACATTCACTGCTGCCAGTGGCCCCTGATGTGACATGGATGGTGCTGGGGGATCCTACTACACTTCGAGAACTTCCAGGACTAGGGGAAAAGTCTGGATCTGGGAAGCTCCCCTCACTATGCTCTCCAAAACAGACTGGCTAACACTGGGAATTTCGGACACCAGGGTGTCTGGTACCACAGGCCTCCGTTGCCAGGAGTCCAGTTGCACCCCAACCCACACCCTCAGCCCACACCCGAACCCTGAGCTGACCTCGTTCTTGAGGCTCCTGGCCAGGAAGTGCTCGGCCACATGCGCAGGGAGCACGTTCTCCAGCAGCACGCGGTTCAGGTTCTCCATGGTCTCGATCTCCTCCCGCTCTTTTTTGAACTTGTTCTTCCACAAGAAGTCTAACCTACAGTAATATTCATTCTGTTACAAGAGGACACAGAGGTAAAGAGACAATAGGCATCGTGTCCTGCCAGAGAGTGGAGGCTTTAAAGAGAAAATAAAAAAGAACGAAACAAAATTGAAAGGGGAGCATCCCCAAACAGACTGTTCTCTCGCTCCCCCCAAAGCTTTTCATTCAACCTCTGAAGGGATTTGCAAACAAAACAAAACAAAACCCAAAAAATGAGGTTGGGAAAGAATCAGCCTGAGGAACAGGGAAATAGTTGGAGGGGAGGCTTGAAAGAAAAAATGGTATGGAAGCTTCTGGCACTTGATGGTTATAAAAGATGACTGGAATTAGGTTTTGGAAAGAGGCATAATGAGTTATAAACAATGAATAACTGAAAAATACATTAGCAGAGTGCATTATTTGGCAATTAGCATTTAAAGATGATAGTGTTTACTTGTGGAAGTTGACTTTAAAATTTGGAAATCAGTTTTCTCAATTTAGTATTCACTGAGAGATATGCACTTTTCCCCCCCCACTTGGGATTGCACTGAACTGAGAGAATGACATTATAATTAGGCAAAAGTTCATTTTGATGTCGTTTAATTGAGATAGTGTCTGCTAGCAAAACACAGGTGTGCTTGCCTACCATGCCCTGGAACTGAACATTTTTTAAAACCAGTTACTGTTAACACTGTAGAAGTAGAGAGGCCCATCACTGACAAAGGATCTCAGGTTTCAGTGTCACTTGTGTTGCTTATGATGCAAAATGAAACAGCCTTGAATAAATCTTCCTAATAGACTTTATTTCAATATAGACAATGACTTGTTGATAATTAAATGTAAAGAAGAACTAAATGCAGGGAGGTTTGATTTATGGTTTGCTTAATTATACTAATGCCAGTGCAAACATATACACACATACACACAGACACATAGCTCTCATGTGTAAGTGGTCATTAAAAATACATATTTCAAAACCTGAAAGAACAATGACAACTTATTGATTCATTTGAATCAAGCTATGTACAACATACTTAAAATTTACTCCATCCCTGGTGTGGCATTTTATTTTTATCTTGTAAAGAGGGACATTTTTTCAAAAGATTGTTAAAAGGCATTTTAAAAATTTGTACTAAAGTTTTCTGACAGATACTAAATTTTCAACATTCTGTACTAATAGAAATCACACTAAGCCCTTATTAGTAAAGGCTCTTGTTTGGGGAACAGATGGCTTATTTGGATTTTGGGAGGGATAAACCTATGGCATGACTGGATTTGAACTATAATGGCAGGGACCATCGTGGACAGCAATGAAAAGACCTGGATACACACTCAAGATGAGACAGAAACATAACAGGAGACACAGGCACAGAAGCTGCAAGTCAGGTCAGGGGCAGATCCTGTGAGATGGAAAGTCCCAGAAGCCACTCTAGGTTTTTGATTGGGGCTGCTGCATCACAGGGAAGCTTTTTGCCAGTTTCCTATTTTGTCTCTGCTCTGGAATTGAAAGGGGCAATCTCTTAGACCTTCACCTATCCCTGCCCAGCCATGTGACCTGGTGCCGGCCTTCTCCCTGCTGTACAAAGGTGGTCAAAACTCATTGGAAACTCATGGAGAACCCCAAAAGGACATATTTTTCTATCCCAAACCAGATATAAGGGATTGAACAGTGACTCCAAATGATTATTTCTTCCCCACCCCCTTATCTGTGCATGTGATTTTGGGGAACAAACTTTGCAGATGGAATTAACTTAAGGATCCAGGATGAAATCATTTGGAGAGGCTAAGACCCAATGACTCTTGTCCTTGTAAGAGGAAGCAGGAGGGACTGACCAACCCAGGGGAGGCTGTGTGAAAGATACTGCAAAAAAGCTGAGACTAACAGAGGGAGAGGCTGAGGTGGAGAGGAAAGGGATTAGGGGTTCAATGGATTGGGGTGGAAGTTATGAGGCAGTTGTGCTGTGGTCACCTATATCTAAAGAGATATGAAACTGCCTCTTAAACATATATGGTATTATAAGCCAATATTACTTCAATAAAATTATGATAAATAAATAAAAATAGTTTAAGATTAATAAAATAACTAACTTAATTAGAAAAACAAAGCTCCAAGAGAGCCCTGGACCTGGAAGTTGCCCCCTGAAGCAAGCAAAGGGACCATGGTTGTGGTTGAACTGGGACTCTGCACTGCATCTGTCTCCATCCATCTCTCAGCTCCTGGCTCCTCTGCATGTTCTCAGAAACATGGAGTGCTCATTTCCTCTCTCTGGAGATGACAGAGGGAAGCATCCAGGCGTAACCTGGGACCCACCCAGCCTGACTCCTGTCTCACATGCAGCCCCGCCAGAAGGCAGCTTGCACTACAAAGTCAGTGGGAATATCCAGGGCCAGAACAGGCCACAGGGGCCCTGCTCACTCTTGGACAGAAACCCTTGCACACGAGACCCCACTTCACTCCAGGCCTCCAGGGTCTGCACCATATCTTGTATGGACCCCTGGAAAGCAGACCCTTAGTGCACAGCAATGCCATTTAAAATAGGTGAAATATAGGAAATGTGTCCTTTTTCACAAGAGGCCCTTGAGTCGGCCAGCTAGCATTTCAGTCACAAACTCCATTTCAGAATAGGACAGCAGTGGGGCTCTTGGACAGGACATAGCTTAGGTTTCTATCAGTTTTCTCAGCATCCTTGTTTGCTTAGAAATCAAACACATCACCAACATTTCAAAGGTGATCATTGGGGCAGATGAAACAAATGATAATGAACTTTAGTTACAAGATGTGCTGTCAGGAAATAAACACCAAGGCCCAAATACTTAGGAAATTTGAAACCCTTGCTTCAAATATCTGATGTTTGTTTATAATTCAGGCACATTTCAGGCAGGGTGTGCAAAGGCACATGTCATAGACTTGAGCAGTCTTGTTGGTCCAGGACACTTGGCACCTTAGAAAGTCGCAGTGATTTCAGACTGGATGTCACCTCCTAGTCACCTTGACATATAAGCTTGGTGGATAAAGCCTCATCAGGATGCACTCTGTGGTAAATGATGACTTTTTAGGCCTAGAGACACACACATTATCTAATGCTACATTGGTGACATGAAATGAATGCCTTTCTCTAGGACTGGGGTCAACACTTGTGTCTGTAAATATGTTGTCCTGAAATGATTGACTGTAAGGAGATTCTGCGATTGAGGGGCACTGTAAAGATATCATGTAACATGAAACATTAATAATAAAATTAAAAGAGACAACAAATTATTTGAATACATTGTGGAAAATACAAAATATTTGAGTATGTTTAAAAGACTCATGGCAATGGTTTGCAAAGGGCAGATTTTCTTTGGTAGACTGTATGTAAGGGCTTGTTTCCATTTGTTTTTGCCTAGAGCTACCTTTTTTGCATTTTTTTTGGTGACCGAATTTACTGCAAAGTGTGAAATCACAGTGTAAATTTTAGCCAGACTGCAAGTTGCTATACCTGAAAACAACAATCTTTTGCTGTGCAAGAGCTGGTTTCACATTTCACCAATGGAGACATGAAAACAAACTGTCCAGTAGTTCTTTTCTCTTTTACAAGAAAGGCTTAGTGATCAAATAGTTAGGCAGAGAAAATGTAGCAAAAGCACTGACAGCTAACCTATAAACCCTTTACATGACTGTGCTCCATTAATGTCCAGCCAAAACACTGCACACTCAATTTTTCTTCCATCAATTAGAGAACACCTAAACTGAGGGAACCAGGGAGCCGGTGGGTCCTACACAATTTAGGTAAAGGAATTGCACATCTATCATGTCAATGATCAAGAAAATGCTTGGGAGATCCCAGCTGATGCTGGGTTCTTCAAATGCATAGCCAAGTGTGGCTTCTAGTGAGAAGAAGTTTGGGACGTGACACCCCCCGGTGTGAATGGAGGAACAGGGGACCCTATAGAGGGAAGGCTGGGCTATTTCTCAAGTCAGGATGGCTTAGTCAGTATCCTGAAAGAAGCCTAGTCCTTCCGGACCCTCGGTTTCCTGAGGGAGACCAGGCCTCTTCTTCATGAGTGACAGTAGAAAGCTGGGGGAGAAAACCAGGTTGCACGGGAGGTAAACGAGAACATATAAAAGAAGAATGTGGGGTTATGGGTTCACTGAAATGTGCCAGTTGTCCAGACTGCAGGTCAGAGAATGCAGAACTGAGCCTCTGCTTGGGACATAGATGGGGGAGGGATTGGGAACAAGGGACCTTCTGCAACCCTGCAGCAGGTGACAGCTCAGCTCAGGGAGGGGGCAAGGGTTGTACTGTCAGCTCCCAGGGAAGGGGCTGCTGGCACTGCTCAGCAAAGGAGGGCATGGTAAGCCTGGACTGCAGGGCTGACAGTGGACAGCTGGACTGTGCCTTGATGGCGTGATTATGAACAGCTTCCCACTGGGGAGAAACGGAAGCCAGTTCATTAAGTCTCCAGCCCAGGAGTCCATGCCCCACATTTAGTTGAAACGTCCAAGTGTCCAGAGGCTTTGCCTCTTCATTGCTTCATTGCTTATTCCCAAGTAAATTACATCGTTGTTTCACATCATTTGTCAAAGAACTTCAAATTCTGGCTGTAGCAGAGGTTCCTGGTGGGAAGGGAGTATGTGAGTCTTTATCTATGGGCCATCATTCTTGCATGCAGAGAGAGGAGAATAAAGTTCCTAAATAACCTTCTCTCTGGCCTCTCCTGGGGGGTGTGATGAACTTTGGAAAATATAAAGTTTGAACAGAGAAATATATTTCTAGAAATGATAGCAAGTAACAGTACAGGTTTCACACCCCCCCACCCCCCCACCCCCACTTCAAAGGAAGAGAAGTATGGTCTATATTCTGGAATGTAAATGAAACCCTGGCCTAGGGGATATTTCTGCTTAGTGTCAGCTACCCAGGCTTACAGAGCCTACAGAATTTATTTTGGGACCTAGCAGAGAATTAATTGATTCACATCTCTTTCACAAAATATGCCTCTAGTGGAAAAAAAAGAGATTCTTCTTTAGTCTATTTTCAGTAGCATACTTGTGCTACCCACTTTGCTCTTAAGTGACAGAAATGATTCTGTGATAAGTGATAAGAGGATTCTGATGTCTCGACATGTGTGTGTCATGAAAGTAACGACAGTGCATCACAGCTAAGCGTGAGTAACGCAGCACTTCAGAACTCGAGCATAAAGAACACTTACCTGTCTGCCCAGAACCAGCAGTGTGATGAAGAAAATAAAGAGAGACACCGGGCCCATTGTTTTCAGGTCTTTCCAGATGCCTGAGCTGGTGATAAACAAACAGACAAAAACAGTACAACAAAACAACACACACAGGACTTAAGATCTATTCACTAGCCATTTTTAGAACCTCACGCAGGCTTATATCCTCCTCCAGCCAAAACATGCACCAGTTTCAAATACATCTTCATACCCAAACTGCATCAAAAGAAAACAATGCTTATTTTGAGAGCTCAGTGAAAGAAAGATTTTACCACATTAATACAGATGTTTTGTTTTATACCAAGTTCTAGCAAATATAAAAGGAAAGATGAACAGACTATTAATATTTCTTTATACATCTAGAGTCAGTCTGCATAATTTGATATGATTTCCTATTTTTTCAGTTATTTTCAGAAAGAATATGCTAGAAATTAATAATCATAAGATACAAAAGAGACCCTAACTTCTATAATCTTCTCTAATCCATGAAGAATAGGATTCCATATTAACTTTCTGAAAAATACCTATTCATATGTTCTCTTTCATGTGATTTCTGATGAATGGTTTAAACACAGATGGAAACCCCTGGCTCCCTGGCTATACCTCCACAGATCCTGAGGCATCAGCAATTTATTCCTGCCCAATTGTTCATTATGCCTAATGGGGTTCCTCATCCCTATCATGTTCTAGTCCATAATCACCTACATATTTTTGGGTAGTCAATTTGAACCATCAACTTGATGGGATCCTGAGGTGCACAGAAAGCAAACATTACTCTGGGTGCTTCTGTGGAGATAATGTTTGTGTGTGAGAAACATTTGACTAGGTAGACTGAATAAAGCAGGTTGCCCTCCGTAATGTGGGTGACCCTCATCCAACCAGCTGAAGACCTGGCCAGAAGAAAGGCTGACCCTTCCTTGAGTAAGAGAGAATTCTCTCTTGCACAACAGCCTTTGAGCTAGACATTTGTTCTACCTGATTCCAAAGAAGCTTCTGTTCCCTGAGAAACAAAATGGGATGTTGGCTGTATAGAATTTGGATATGCTGGCTTTCATAAACATTTGAGCCAGTTTCTTGTGATAAGTCATACATATATGTACATATATATTTATACATACATATCCACACATATATGATTCTATATAAATGATAAATCATATGTGTATATATAAAGCCTGTTGGTTCTGGCTCTGTTTCTCTGGAGAACCATGGGTGACAAATATAGGATATAAGGAGAAACATACTGTCTTTCCCTGGAATATCGTGGTCCTGTATTAACGGACAAATTGATTATTTGTATTAACTGACAAAATGATTATTTCCCATATATCATGGTAAATAAGACCTGAGGGGGGAAAAGTGGATTATGGGTTGCCACCATGTCACCTATTGTCATGTTTAATCAAGGGGAGATATCAGGTGATCACCTTCTACTTGTGAGTTGACATTGCTTTGGGATTTGACAGTGTTGCCATGGGCCAATGAAATAATAAGTGGCATTAATATTGCATGAAAGAGCTGAGGTGACTATGAAGTATGATAGCTGCCTCCCCTCTACTGGGCTCTGGGGGGCCTGCTGGCTCACTTTCCTCATAAGCCAAAGGGCATGCCAATACCTATCTACTGACTGTTCTGATCACTGAGTCAAATATTTATATACTCGGCACAGACTTGACACATCAGAAGCTCTTCATACATGGCACTTCAGATATTCAGTATCAACTATGGGTTGATAATTAAGGGTGATAGAGATAGGAATCTAGAGAAAAGGAGATGACAATGTTGATCGGTGAATTTCAGAAACAGTGATAGATGCAGGTGCAGAGGAAAGGTGTATGAGGACAAAACTTGTGGCTTTAAAATCCCAGTGGCTTTAGAGCCAAGGACCTAAGAGAAGGCTCCCTTGTCTGCACTATGGCACTATAGAAGAACTTGAGCTCCCCTGGCATAAGAAGGCCTTCAGTCTCTCTGAGACTGCAAGTATCTGGAAGATGCTGTTTTCTTGTACCACTTGTACTGATGTTAAGAAATGAAGTTGTTATTTTCTGAGACCCGAGCAGCTGTGTTAGAGCCCAGTTGAAGTGGATGAGGGAAGCAATGTTGAGAAACATCGATGAACAGCAAACCCCTTTTTCCTGCAGCAACTGTTCTGGGACTCTGGTGATGAAATAATGAGCATATTGCTTCATAAATGACCTACTGGTGGAGAGTTCTGGGTTTTGAGAAAGTAGTTATGGTATATCCTCTCTCTACCCATCCCTGTGAGCATCCCACTAAGAGAGAATGTTACCTGCCAGGCCAGGATTTTGCAGCTGCTTTACCAGTAAGGTCAGTGGAAACCCTGTTTCCCAGGCTTCCCCAAGGGCGTCAAGTTTTCTGCAAGGCTACCCCTCTGGAACTCATGGAGGACACCCTCTCTGGCTTTGTCCTGGTCCTTCCTGGTGCGCATCACCCCAGTCCTCACTCTCCAGCTTCCTCTGTTGTCTATCATCAATGGACATCTTCTGATGCAGAAGCTGCCACGTTGATGGGCCTTTCCCATCCAGGTGACCTTCTCTTAACTAATTACACTTGCAACAACTCTATTTCCAAATAAAATAATGTTCTGAAGAACTGGGGCTTATGAATTCAGTAGCTCCCTTTGGGGGGTCCAGTGTCATCTAAATGTTGTCCATTAACGTAAAAATGTGAGAAGGGAGGTGATTTCTTTCTCCTTGAGGCCTTAGGTCCAAAATGCACTTTGCATGTTGGGGCTGGTTCATCCCTAGCGCTAGCGCTGTAGAACTGAGGATGTTTTTACTTGGATGGTTCCTAAATTGATGACAGTTCTTGACAAAATGTGAGCAAATGTGATTTCTTTCATACCTAAAAAACTGGACCTTGGAGATGTAAACACAGATGTGCCTGCAACCACATACTAACTTCTTCCTACTGCACCCCCCCGCCTTTTCCCCAGGCTGCTTGGGCGTCATGGCCAGAGCCTCATGTTTTAAGATCCAAAGAACAAAGAGACCCTACAAACTGGTAGGAGTTGTTTAGCTGTTGATAGGGAAAAACCAATAATTTCATGCCCTCGGGAGAGAGCACACAGCAGACAAGCAGACACAAATAAAATCTTCCAATTGCAAGTTTGTGGTTTTCCTTTAGATAAATCTTTTTTAAAGAAGAATACCTTTAAGGAACCTAGTTCAGCTGTGTAAGTGACAGTAGGCAGAGGTCAGTTTGGTCTTTTTCGATTGGGGTAAAATCAGCCTGGTTGCAGGGACTTTAGGGTCTTTCAGGGTCACGGTCCAGCAATGAAGGCCAGCAAAGATGAGGCTACGGGCTGCTGCTCTTAGCACTCTCCACCAACACGTTTCCACTCTCAGGTCTCTTGGCGTCTCATGTGTCAGGACATGCCTGGCGTTGCCAACGAGAGCCCTCTGAACCTGCAGTAATCTTCCATGTCAGGTGATGTGAACTCAAGGATGCCATCAGCATGCCTTTGCTGCCGGCACCTGACACTCTTATCCATGGGACCTGATACATAATGTCAAGACGACACGACGGAGAGTAAAACAAACCAGAGATGTCCAGGAGGCCAATGCTGGGATTAAATGCATGAGGCAAAATGAAAGTGGCAGTTTGCCTGCTGGCAGAGTCCCTGGAAGGTGGCCAGGGCTGGGACTCAGACGTGCACTGAGACCCTCTGAAGAACGCGACTCTCTTCCCTGTCCATAAAGGCATCAGGACCAGCCCTGCCAGCTAGCAGGAACATGAAGACTAACACTTCTTCCAGCTGCCATGTCCCTTGTTTATACTTGACAATGGCAGTGAAAGCAAATCCCATCTTGCTAGGTGATCTGGTTTGGCTGCCGGACTAGTTGGGGGTTTCTGATGTTGAACTCAGTCATTCTGAAGTAATCCCTCCCCTGACTGAAGCTGAGTCACTAATACAGTTTCTTGAATAGAAATGAAACACTTTTCCACTAGTCACTGGTCATGAGTATTTTGGGGCTGTTGATGAATCACAGCTGGAGGTGGTCACAGGGTACTGCAGGGTCACTGATGGATCTCAGTTTGTACATCTATTACCTAAGCTGTCACAAAAAAGTCTCCTTTCTGGCCTCTTGGCCCAGAGTTCCCACAAAGGTGCTTCTGTACCTGGATGGGTGCTGAATGAGTATGTGTTCCATGTGTGTGGATGATGAGTGTGTCATTCTGTCACAATGCTGTCAATCTTCCCTGATACTTCTTACACATCTTCAAGGTCGCACCAATGTCAGAGGTAAATCCTTACTACCTAGCCCACTATGTCAACACTTTCCTATACCTTGTATTTTGTTTGAACTTCACTGAGATTACTTGACAAGTCTCCTTTTGACCTTCTGCTGAAATACACTTTCTTACAGATAATTTCTGTGAAGGTGAGAGGACTGCTTGCGTTTCTTCATCTCTGCATGCTCAGACTTCATCCATTGCTCCTGGCATATGAAGGGTGCTCAATGGAAGTGTGTTGTAGAACACATGAACAAACAACTGGGCAGATACTGTGTTGGTCTGGCAGCTAAGGGCTTTCATTTCAGCTACCCTCTTCCACTGGTTGGATACAGGTTCACCGGAACCCTACAGCATCTTCCAGAGAAAGCGGCCAGATGTCATCCAAGGACAGATGGCTCAAATCTTCAGGCATTTTCATAGTGTTATTTGTGAATGCCAAGTGGGCCATTCTGGGACTGCAGCAAACACAATCAAGGAGAACCTGCTGTCTAACCAGTGCTCTGGAGGCAGCTGCAGATTGGGGATGCTGATAAAGGTAGGGTTGGGGAGGCTGCTGCCTGTGATGGAGATGATAATGCTGCAATCAGCATAGGCCTGGCTTCATTCTGCAGAGGAGAAATTTTAAGTGGGAAGCAAGTGGCACATCTGTGAGATAAAACACAGTGGCCAGGGTGCCACTTCAGCCTGGCTGACTGAAGAATGGAGAAGTATATATTCTATAGTGTCTGTGGGCGGAGGCTGTGTGAAAAATGCTCCCCTCCTCCTGCCATGTGTGACAGTGAATCTCTTGAATCTCAGAGTCTCAAGTCTCAGACATGAGGGAGAAAGCAGTGATGCTATTGGTTTGGATACTGGCGTGGATGCCAGGGATACACCAAGCACATGCTGGGACTGCAGGAAGTGGGAGGAATTTCTAAACTCCCAACCTCAAAAGTCTCCCACTTGGCGGCTGGTTTTAAACTCCCATCTGAGAGGAATTAGCTTTAAACTATTAGGTTAATAGTGATATTTATCTTTCTGGGAGGGGAGCTTTGGGAGCACTGGAACAGTTCCAGCAGGAAGTAGGTCAGAAAGAGCCAGAATTTAAAGTCAAGATTAGGACAGAGATTAAGGAGTCTGGTTGCTTCTGAAGAGAACACTTGCTATGAGGAGTGTAGTCAGGTCCTGAGGATGTTCACACAACCCTCCAGCTTTAGGGTCACTGTAAGGTAAGACTTCGAGAGCCAGCAGAAGATCCTGACTGAAGCAAAAGATCTCTGCAAGTAAAACACTTTCCTTCAACCAAATACCTGCTTACTGCTCCTGACTTCTAATCACAGGTTCAAAGTCTCTCTTAGGTCCCCAGAAGTAATTCTCTCCCCACCAGAAATGTGCTAATCTAATTTCTTCTTTTGCTTTGAATGTGCAGTGTCTCCAGGAGCTTTAAATTTAATAAAGGGAAATTTAGTAGCCTAGCCAGCTAGGTGCAAAAATTGGTAACGATACAGTTCTTGAGAGATTCGATACAGGCTCTCTGCATACAGTAGAGAAATAACGTTTGGTTGGCAATTTTGTGAATTGATTGGAACAGTATCTTCTGATTCCTTTTCATCTTAGCTAAGATGTCATAAAATTTCCTTAACATAATTCTATATTTTTGCCACTCCCTTACCCTAAACTTGACTACAGATAACTAGGATTTTGTGGTAAGAGGGATAGTGGAAATTACATGAGGTGAAGAGACTGTATTGCAGCTGTGTTTCTTGGTCTTCTTATTGGAGAAAAATATTTACACAGTGAGGTGACCATCGATCCAGACACCAGGCTTCCACAGAGAAGGGAGTGCTCATGTGCTACCCACATTAAAAATTTTTCTAGAACAACACATCTATGCAAATATGTATGACATTTATTTTCTGTTAATAGAACTATAGAAATCTTATAAAGAGTTGTCAAAAATACTCCAAAAAAACTCAAAGCCTGATGGGTCTAGAAATAAATTTAACACTTAATATAAAACAGTTTTGTCATTAAGATGGAAATGGAAAACATCAGAATGATTAAAACCTTTTTTTTTTTCAAGCAGGGAATATATATTGATGATAAACTGATGGAATCATGTGGTAACGGGAAATATGTCATGCACCCAAGTGAGAGAGGCTCATTCTCACCAATCCTGCAGCTGGGAGAGCAAAAACAATTCCATCTTTTCTTGGAAATCAATTTCTTCATAGAACAGAGAATTGCCACAGTTGTTAGTACTTCCTTCACACAGGGGTATTTTTGGAAATTTCCAATAAGAAATTTAGCACTGTAATTTGTGAACATAACCACCGATTCTCCTAATGTTCAGCTGTTTCGGACTAGTGGCTTTTGTGCTCTGTAGGGTGCATGAAACAGGGCTATGGTGGTTACAAATGGGGGCAGGAAGTTGCATCTGGAATCTCCTGGATAGAAGCCAGGGGTGTTGCTAAATCTCCTACCAGGCACAGGACAGCCATCCCCACCCCCAACCAGAAAATCACTTAGTCCAAAACATCAATAATACGAAGGCTGAGTGAGAAGTCCCATATCGTATCAACACAGCTGCCCTGCCACTGCTGATAGCAGAGATAAGTTCTGATTCTGCATCATTAGGTAGCTTCATCTGAGCAGCCATCACAGTGTGCACCTGTACATGGTCCACCCACTCCATTCCAGGCTAACCCACATATCCTGTCTCCTGGCTATGGCATCCGACAACAGCACAGCTGTTCTTTAATCTCCCGAGTCTTTGTTTAAAGAGGTCTCACACCACGACCACTGGGTGTGGTGTACTGTACTTGCTACAGCCTGTACTTGCTACAGCCTGTACTTGCTACACACACACACACACACACACACACACACATACACACCCCACATTCCAGCATCCCAGGAGACAACCTCATGAAGAGAAGCAAGAAGCAGCACGTTACCTCACAAAGATCTGGCTGTACTCATCCAGGACTCCCGCATGGGTGTGGAGGAGGATGGTGTTGTAGCCCACCAAAGCCACCATCATGATCAACATCTTCAGCTCATAATTTACCCGCAGGAAAACTGAGCAGGAAATCAGTCCCAGGATGCAGCTATAAATGAAGTACTGGAAAACATAGCCAGTGAGGTCTCTGAATCCACTCCAAGAAAGTCTAAAGTGAGAATTATACTGGGAACCCCCTCTCCCCAACTTCATCCTCACTAGTACCTGTATGAGGAGATAATTTTTCTGTTCTTTGACCCAGAGCCCAAACTGATTTGGTTCAGAGAAGAATTACTTAACCCCCTGGTCGATCCAGCATAGCATGCTTAATAAAAATGATCATGCACATTGCCAAACACTTCAGAAAAAAAAATTAAAAGTCTCTATTGAAGATATAACTTTACGAATAAATGTCATTTGCTTCCTGAAAATGAAAACAATATGTCTCCCTAAGTACTTACAGATGTGAAAATAAAGATAGTGGGCAGAATCTTTTTTGGGTTTTTTAATTCTTTCATTCATGAAGAGGATGTAAATTATGACAGGTAGTTTTGTTACCAGTGTAAGGAAGCCTAGGCATTTTGTTAGAAAAATTGTGTGGCAGAGGAACGAAGGATTTAAGAAACTACAATCTGTGACCTGGGTGAGGCTAGGGTATCTTGGAAGAGGACCAAAGGCAAGAAAGGGGACAGGCAGGGAGCAAGAGGACTGGCACATTCTAAATTCTGTGGTCCCTAGGGAGCAGCCTCAGGTCCTATGGGCAACTAGTTGACCTTTCTCTCTACTTCCCACCAGCAACACCAGCTTGGATTTAAACAGCATCATTCACTTATTAGATGGGTTACTTAATTCTCTTAACTTGCTCATGTCAAACCACTTTCATCTGAAGAGATTCAGAATATGGTCCTTGTCAAGCACTGAAGATAACAGAGATGAGGGAACCCTGAGCTCAGGGCTGACAAGGTCCTATCTGATGGATCCTTTATCTTTTACAATGTGAGGTTTGTATGGATGGGATTACCCAGCCACCGGACATCCTGGAAACAGAAGCAGCTCTTAATAGCCACAAATTTCAAGAAACTCAGATCTGATAGTTCCCTGGGATTCCTCAACTCTTCAGTTCACCAGTCTGCTCTGATGTCCCTGGGCAGAGCTCCCATAGTCCTTTTCCCCAAGACTTTCTAGGGCAACTGAGACAAGTGGTTTGTTGACTGAGTCCAACCTTCATTTTAAATAGTCTGTTGTGTCATTTTTCAGGATCATTTAAGACTGAGTAAATGTTACCTTTTCCCTTGGGGGTTTCTAATAATTTGCTTCTTTTGAAACTAAGATATGATGCAGACTCACTGAAATGGATGATGACCTTTACTGGCTTTAGTAGTGTCAGGTAGATGGTTCTTTCCTAGGATAAGGCATCTTCACTGCAAACCCATAAACTGGAAGTGCCATATGGGTTGCCTGGAGTCACATGGCATGGCTGCTGAGCCACCCCCAGGGCAAGGGTGTGTGTACGTGTGGGGAAGGGGGTGCCAAAGCACAGTTAGTGTGACTTTCTGTCCAATAATACAGTCCCAAATCATGCACAGTGAGAGCAGAGTCAATAAATATACCCTTGTTGTGGGTCCAGTCTCTCACTTTCCACAGGGGGGTTGTTGGTAATGTCTGCAGCTAGGGCAGGACAACAGGGTTAGGAATGACCTGATGCCACCCTCTCTTCCAGAGCACATGGGCATGCAGCTGCTATAGACTTTGTCAGCTAGTCTGGAAGTAGTCATGGTACCAGCATCCTCCATCTGAACTTCCCTAGAAATGGAAGTGAGTCTGGGAAAAGGGCCAAAGTCAAACATGGAAGGAACACATACAAGGAGAAGGAGGAGGAAAGGATGTTTCCTTTCCTGTGGCTGTGGATTTTCCAAAACTGATAGAAGGTTTGGAAAGTATGCATATGAAGTCACCAACTTCAGTCCCCAGCTTCAGTCCCCTAAATGGTTCATTTAACTTTCAAAACTGACTACATGGAAGTGAAATGGGGGTACATTGTGCTGCTTTAGGTGACGATTCATCAAATGAAAAGGAGGGCAGCCAAGCCACATTTTTAAAGCATACAAATGACAGGTGGAAGAAGGAAGTCAGTAAGCAGCAAACAGAGGATTTAACTCCTTTCTCTTAAGAGATGAACAGGTTCATATATTTGCAAATACTAATATGGGTTCTCCTTGGTGTTGGTTAGCATGGGTCAGCGAGCCAGGGTTATCTGAGGTTATAATGAGGAGACAGGACTTACAGCCAATGTGACACTATCCCCATGATCACAGAGTCAGGAAGCTGATACTAATTCACTGGAGCAACCAGCACAACTGAGAGCAATAAACCCAGAGCTTCAGTGGCACAGCAGAATGAGTATCAGTTGTTGGGATCCATGCTATAAACTGCACAGCAGCTACATATTTACTTAGCTTATTGATTTACTTACTGACTTATTACTGCCACTTAGTAACAACGGTAGCATTTAAGAGAGTAAAGGCAGTATCATGGTGAGAGACTCAGGATCTCAGGGGCTTGGCTCCAGATCCTTTCGGCTGGGAAGCTGGTCATGTCTAACACTCAGGTTCAACCAAGGCATTAACACCCAAGGTGAAAAGTGAATTCTGGAACAGATGGGTCCGTGAAGGATATACCATGAACTGGGTTAGTTGTATGCAGGAAACCAACCAAAGCAATAAGAAGGAGTGAATGGTCCTTACCGGGAGGAAAAACAAATTTTGTGCACGCAGTTTCTCTGGCTGACCTGCTGCATAACTGGCATTGGACGTGTTAGATGTGTTGGATGGTGGAGAGCCAGTGTCTTTCCAGTCACTCAGGAAGAACTGTCAGAAAAAAGTTTTTTTCCCAGTAAAATAGTGGACATGATGTTCAGAAGTGAGCAGGCAAGTGTTAAATTTACAAATAGCCGGGCTCCTAATATTGGCAGGCAGGCAGGCAGGCAGGGTTAGGCAGGTGAGTCTACAGTCCTAGTGCTTTTATGGCTATGTTCATCCTTTTGGAAGACCTGAGAATCTCTACTGAAAAGAGAACACTTATTTCTTGCTGTGCTATGCACGTGATGGTGAATTCCAGAATGGCAGGACTGATATTCAGGAACACAGAAGCATCTCTGTTAAATATCAAGTAAATGTACAAAGCGTGGGCAGAGGATGGGGTCAGAGGCACTTGGGGCTCAGTACAGGGACCCTCAGCTCTCTGTTTGGAAACCAGAATTCAGAGCATGATCTTGCAGTATCTTTACTGTCTTGGTTCAAACAGGAAATGAGTCAAGGGATTTTTTTAGGAGATTTTGATTTTAAAATAACTAATATGGGGGGTAAAATGCATCAACTGGCATCAGCACTTGTTATTCTTTATTTTAGGTCTTGGCAGCCCAAGTTCAGGAACAAACAAAATATATGAGGGTGGATGTTCTCAGGACAATTAATGAAGGAAAAGGTAATTCTGAAAAAAATCAAGATGATTCGCTCTAACAAAATGGCTACCAACACCAGTACCCAGAACCACCCACTAGCAAGGTCTGAGAAACTCATTCATTTTCTCTGTCTCTCTCTCTCTCTTTTCTGACTCTATCTGTCTCTCTTTTCTAGAAAAGCTGCAGAGCACACTGCTCAGGTGTTCCAGGTGCCAGGATTGAGTCAGGAGCACTCATGAAGATAAACCAGAGCACTGGGGGGTAGGTCCCTTTACTGAGAGAAACTGTCTCATCCACAAAACCAGATGCATTTTCAGTAAAGGGGAAAGAAACCATATTTGAGGGTTAAGAACTAAAACTTTCCTATATAGATTTTATGGTGCTTTGCTAGCTTCTATTGATTTATTTCCATTGATGGTAGAATTTTTGTCACTGTCCAAACCAACTTACTAAGAAGCCATTTACTCAGGAACTTCCTCTCAGATTCCAAGAAGGGAAACAAGTACAATTTTTCCACACATTCTGTCATTTGATAAAAGCAAAATGTTGATTTATTTTGGATTTAGTTATTACTAAGTACTTTTTCAAAAATGCCACAATCTCTGGATAAACTAAAAATGTGGTGATCCTTTTGGAAAAAATGTATCAGAAAAAGAAAGCAATGAACTAATGGCCTGGAAAATATCATCCTCCAAAATATTAAACATTTTTATTTAATAGTCCTAAAGTACAGTTCATTTCAGGAGAAATGGTAGATCAAAGGTGATTGCTAGCTTGGTTGGTCACTGGTATTATGCACCCCAGATCTTTAAATTAGTAACAAGGAAGTCTTGATTCTAACCCATAAAGTGAAGGAAATTGATATTTGTAGTCCACTGAGCAGAACTACAACCTGCTAGGACTTTGTCTTGCAAGGGAACTGTTGAGTGCAGATGATGTTTTGGATTTGAACAAGTCAAAACCTACCCCTTCAAGACTCACAAAGCTCCTTCCTTATTCCTTCTGCTACCTACTTCTATTTATCCATCACCTGCAAACTCAAGACTCTCTTTGTTCGATCTCTGTGGTATCACAGAGACAATTCTACCCGTGTAGAATTGGCTTTCCACCTTCTCTCTTCCTAGTGATTTATGCTATTTTCTAGTTACAACTAGGCAGATCTGGTTTAATTGCTCATCTTCCTCACTCTCAAGTTAAACTGCATACCTCTCTCCACAGCATGGACTTCCAGCCTGGAAATCTTTGGGTAACTCCTCTCTTTTAATATTCTACCATCTTGGCCATAATTGGGAAAATGATGTTCTCATGCTGAGTAAAGTACAAATGCCACTGAATATTTTTAGCTTTACCACCAATTTTGCATTTCCCAGGCCACTTGAAACATCTCTGATTTATGTTTTCCAAATGAAATTCAATTATGAACACGACTGAATTTGGTGTTGATACCAGATGGCATCTTGCATGGCACAATGGGGGGATCAGAGCCCTGATGGAACTTGGAGATTTGAGCTCCAGCTCACTCCTTGTCTATGCAGGCACAGGACTGCACCGTCTACAATATTTTCTGGGATGTTTCTCAGAAGAGATTGCGAAATGATGCAGGAAATCTCACTGTAAGATTACCAAAATACAGAGCATTCGAGCTCCTCATCCATTATCCCAACAGTCAGTGGAAACTAACATGGGACAAAATATGAAGGGCATCTCTGATTTGGTACCAACCCTAATTGTGATAAAAATCAGGACAACTGTTTTCCTTTTCTCTTTTGGTGTATTTGGTTTCGTCTGGCTGAACATTAAGAGTTTTAAGTGACCTGCTGAAATCTCATAATTCGTTTATAAAACTGACCTGGACATTTCATCATTTATGTCCATGACAGAAGAGACTACTACATCTGAACACACCATTTCTGTCTACCTAGCAGGACTGCTAAAATGCAGGATTGAAATAAACCCTGGTGGTTACAGACCTGTGTGGAGGATTGTGTGAAACTGTCTGCCCACACAGTTGGGCAGGACAGGACTGCTGGTACAGCACCACTCTCTCCCCATGCATCTCCCCTGTGAGGGACAGAGACTGGTGATGGAGATTACAGAGAAGATGCCAGCTAGGCCTGCATGCCCTGGGCTGGAAAAATTAGGGCAAACGGAGAGGTTCACACTGTAGAGGGATTTGACACAATGGAGAAAAAGATCCTTGAAAACAGATGTAGAGTAAAAGAGAGACAGAAAGATGAATATTGCCTAATCCTCTTAAAGGAAGGACCTAGATTGTGCACATTCACAGTAATTTATGTAGAGCGAGGTGGGCAGAGCCTCTGGGAGCAAGCAGAGGGAGGCTTACCCCATGGGTACAAAGTTTCTGTTTGGGATGTTGGGAAGTTCTGGAAATAAATGGTGGTGTGGGTTTGCACCACTGACCATGTAGGAGATGTCACTGGATTGGAGACTTAATGACAGTTTAATTAGTACATTTCATGTTATGTTTCCCAAAGGTAAAAGAACAATCATTAAAAACAGAAAAAGGAAAAAAGGAAGGAAAAGAAAATATTTTTGCTTTGTCTTTAAAAAAACACTTGAAAAATACAAGGGCTATATATGTGACCTGAATGAGACCATGGCTTTATTTAGTTACACAGTTTATTCTTGTAAAAATTACTGGAAATCCCCTGTGGGGATGACACTGTAACCATGGTGGACAAAGAAAAGTGACTTACCTCAGGACAGAACTTGGGTCACTCATCAGAGGCTGGGATTTTAAAAAAATTGAAGTTACCTGAGAGAAAATGGACTTTTCTTGCCCTGGAATTAAACAGAGCATGCCTTGAAGGCCCCTACCCCAAGCATAAGCACCAGAAAGTAGCTAATTCTTCAAGTGGCAAAATAAGAATTTGATGTGGGGTGGGGGGAGGGTTCTAGTCAGTTTAGAAATTTTGTTGCTGAGAGGGCACCCAGAAAACTTGTAAAAGCAATGTTGTGTTAAATGGAAATCCCTCTGGGTTGGGAAGTCTGAAGGGGGACTGCAAGGTACAGGCACAGGAAGAAAATTAGGAACATTTGAGGGTGTGCAGATAAATATTGGATTGTACCCACATCTTTTGGGTGGGTACCCTGTTCCCCAATACAAAAGGTGACCTGCCAGCCCCCTTTGATCATAGATATCATGTTAGGATATTCAGTCCTGACCCACCCACATATCTGTGATGTGGGACATGGTTTGGGGTAGTGCAGGGGTGGTGGTCTTTAGGGATGACAACACCCAGTCCTGAAATTGAGTAGCTGGTAGGTATTTCTCTGTAAATCCTCAAAAGCCATCCATGCCAGCACTCCTTGATGAGAGGCTGGCATAGATAGGTGTTCAAATTAGAGTCAGAAAGCCTTTTCTTCTTTTCACCCAATTTCACTTTCCCCTTCTATGATGGAGAAGAAATTATAAGAAAGCACTACAATTATTCCCTAGTTTGGGTAAATTACTCCTTTCTGTACTTAATATTAGGCTCCACACTGTTTTATGTTTCTTTGATATGAATATGAGGAACATCTGCACTGGAAAGAAGTGCTGATTTCACAGCACTAGGTATCAATGCAAATGCCATTTCTCCTGCCCCAGTGGGGAACTGTCCCTCCCCTCCCCTCAGTCACAGGAGTTCTGATTCCCTCCCACTGACAGAGAACAGTCACCCAGCTAAGTCCTTATCTTGCAGCCTGGGAGGCCTGCAGAGGTAGCTGGCATGGGGAGCAGACCCATATGGTCTCCCAGGGTCATCCAGGAGGCCTTGAATGGTCCTTGACATCTCTTCTTCATTTAGCCTCGAACTGTTTGTTTATGAGAAAGGAAAATGACCCTGGAAGATGTATTTCTGGTACTAAGGAAGCATTTCTTCTCCCCAAAGTCATCAGTGACCACAGTTACATTAAACAACAACAAAATGTAAATATTTAAAAAAAATCTACTCTCAAATGCTTAGCTGGTAAACATGCAAAGACAGTGACTGAACTGCCCATCCATTGCTACTAATTATCCTGTTGAAAAACAATTCGCTTCTAGGTCAGATTTTGTTTTCTCTTTGAGATTCTGTCTTTAAAAAATTAGGTGATAAGTCCTGCTTTTATAAGCCTAAAGAGGATTTTATATTAAAAAAAAGTTTCATGTCTATGGGCAGCTGTGCTTTTTACCTCTACAGCCATTCACTCTAGGCAGACTCTGAACAGCATCGGCTCGTTATAACTTTGGAGATTATAAAACAGTGTCATCGATGTTGGAGCAAATGATATTATTTGAAGACCATTTTTTTGTATTATATCATTTTACTTAAAGTTGTTGTTTCTAAGGATCTATAGATGATGTGAATACATTACACTGAACTATATAAGTAGTTCCATATAGAGGCATTACTTTCCTAGGACACGTGGGAAAAAGGAAAAAGAAACCTTCCTCTATTGCCACCATCACATAGAAGGCCTTGTTCTCATGACTGTCTGTGTTGGGAGGGGGCACTGAAGAAGGTCACCTCGGGGTTCTCTGTGCAACCAATGAGCAGACACAATCCCAGGAAATGAATGCCTCTCAGTCTGTTGAATATTCCTGAATTCCCCCCATCCAAATTGCTGTTCTTCCAGTGTGTTCTGCCCCCGTCCCTCCACCTTAGGGTGGGGTTGTTTCCAGACTTGGCCTGCAGCTGGAAGGCAGCCAGTCTCTCCCTGAGCAGTGGTCTGAGGCCCAAAGGCCCCAGCTGCCCTGTGCTCTCTGTCATCACTCCCCATGAAGTTTGTGGCTGTGGGATACCCCAAAAGCCTGTGCACCCCCAGAGGGTGAGCACCCCTAGTGATAAGCAGAAGAACTCTCCCCAAAGTTTCTCCTGACTCAACCCTGAGTCTCTTATCTCACAACTCCTGGGAAGTGGCCCTTCTCCTACCTGGGCTCTGGTGCCCTAGTGAGAACTCACTGAATTTTCACACCAAGTCAGATTGACTGGTTTGGATCCTCATGAGCTGATGCCTCAGTAGACAGATCCAGAACCCTACGTGAGTCCTGCACACTGATGTCCCCCAGGAAACTCCTGCAACCCAGCTGCTCCCCTGCCAGTCTTTGTGAAGCCCTCTTGGGGACAAATGCTGTTCTGTTCCTCTTATTACCTTACTAGTTTTTTTCCCAATTATGTTATGAAGGTAATGTGGGTTTATGACAGTGCATTTGTTTCAGGGGTTATAGGCTCAATCCTCTACAAACGTATGTTTTCAGACTTTACAGAAGACTCCCTTAGCAGGAAGAAATGGGTGTTCCAAAGGAGCCATGGTGAGGCTCTGATATCCACAGATCACAGCATCGGGGAGTTGGAGACACCCAGTCATGCACTCCCACTCACCATGTTGAACACGGCCATGGTTAGTATGATGGTTGTGGTGATGACTGTGAGGGAGATGCGTGGCCAGGGCCGGTTTGCAATGATGCCTGACGACTTCAAAAGCCACAGGAGGGAGGCTGAAGCCTTCTTGCTACATTGCTGATAGGAGAGAGAAAGAAAAGCAAGAATTCACTATTTACGTACTTGCTCAAGGCTTTTATGATGTTGGAAACCAGAAGATGCAGCAACACTACACAGATTAAGCAGGGGGACTCTGAGAAGCTCCACAGACCACAGGCTTTATTTATAGTCATGTTCTCATCCCACTTACAAAGGGGGTAAGACAATGATGCTGCTGTGAGGGTCAGAGGGATGCTGTATGTTCTCCAAGAGAGACCTCAGTCACGTCTTAGAGAAACTTTGGTTAAAGGAGAAGTTTTCTGGTTAACTTTAAGTTAAGGAGAAGTTTCCTGGATAAGCCCTCTGGGAAATGTGTTGGGTCTCATCCAGTTATGATGAAGAAGGTATAAATCCAGCTGATTTGCACAGAAAAGAGAAAAACGGGCTAATGAATCCTATTACTACAACCCAGACCCACAGACATTTGGTGCCTTAGTCTCCAAAGGTGTCAACAGATGGTCTCGGGGTTTTACCATATCTTGTCCTGTAGGGGGAGCTGCCTCCCACATGAAGAAGTGCACTCTCTTTTTTTAAAAAAATGTTAACAATTTTAAAGTTGTGTTAAAAAGCACATAATATAAAATATGCCCATTTAGCCTTTTAGGGAAAAGTTCATATTGTTGTTATCAGAGATCTAGAACACCCCACCCTGATAATGGAAGCCACCATTCTGCTTTCTGTCTCCAGGAGTCTGACTGGTACTCCCACAGGTGGAGGCAGGCATCTCCACATTCAGCTACGTTGTAGTATGTGACAGGAGTCACTTCTTTTTATAAGTATGAATAGTATTCCATTATGTGCAAAAACACGTTTGTTTCTCTTTCTGTTAAAAGACAGCTGTGTTGCTTCCAACTTCGGATGTTGTTACTTGGTGAAGAGCAGGAATTATTTGCTCAGAGAAGCTCTTTCCCTAGAAGGAACTGAAATGGTGGCCAACCTGACCTCAGAATCTTCTCTGTGGGGTCTCAGAGGAACTCACCTTGTCCTAATGGCCACCCTCCCTGGGAGGCACCATTGTGATACTCACCTGTGTCCAGGTGGAGAGACAGCAGAGCAGGAGTGCTCTAATGAGTCCTGAGAGTTCTAGTAAGTTACCATGTGTGGTAGCATATGACCTGCCTGGAGAGCACTGCTGTGGGTATTTACATGTATGTCTAGTGTGAGATGCAGTACTTAAGAGTCCTCCAGAGATCTGAGGGCCTGCACCCCCAAAGCTATGTGTCCTGGAAACATTAAACAAAAAGTTATGCTTTAAAAAGGTCAGAAGTAGGAATTTTGACTTGTACTATCACTTTATGTCATGGTTAGGCTGGTGTGGCATCAATAAAACAAGGAAAAGATACTTCATAAAAACACTGATGAACAGGACGGCTATTTTTCTAACTCTGTAATGTTCTTTCTGTATTACTCTTTAAAATATTATTGACGAAGCACTGTCCTATGTTAACAGGTGATACACCAATGAAATATGATGACACCATATAATGCAGGCTGGGAGGCAGTGACAAAGGTAAAGAACCAGCCCAGGTTCCCAGGGCCATGAGACTTTCTGCACTCTGATTACCCTCTCTGTACAATTTTCTCACCTCTAAAACAGGGATAATAATGGTACCCACCATTTCAGTCTTCTTTATATTTGTGAAGAAAGCAAAATATTTCTCAGAAGCATTTAGTGACTAAAAATGACTTACTTTTTCTGCATGAGGAAAAAAACCCTTCCCTGCTCCCCACTCTAGTTTTCTCTCCAGGTCCTGATGTAAGCAGATGTGATATTTGTCCACAGCATTGCCCCACTGATGGAGCACCAGCACACTCACTGCTTTGAGGGCGCCTCTGCAGAGCAACATGGGATGAGGCAGATCTGCACCTTTAACTTCTTCCCAACAGTGGTTCCGATGGACTCCACTGATGGGCTCAGGTGGACTCCATCCTGGCATCTGTGTGCAGGAAGATGCCTTATACCCTCTGGGTGCTGGAGGCTCATTCAGCAGGAGGGGCACCCACCTGAGGGCACTTATCTTTAGTGATTAGTGCCAGGGTGCTTGGAATAATGTGGTACTACAGACCATATGTAGGTCTGTACCTGGAGGAGAATCTCTAGCAATGGAGGAGATTGAAACAGAGTATTGTATGTAGCTCAGATTCCAGTAGGAGATGGTGGCATTTTCTTTCTTTCTTTCTTTCTTTCTTTCTTTCTTTCTTTCTTTCTTTCTTTCTTTCTTTCTTTCTTTCTTTCTTTCTTTCTTTCTTTCTTTCTTTCTTTCTTTCTTTCTTTCTTTCTTTCTTTCTTTCTTTCTTTCTTTCTTTCTTTC
>PVHY01015881.1:0-20415 GCA_004024945.1 Uropsilus gracilis
TAAGGCAATGTATTAAATGCCATGGAACACACAAAAGTTCTGAACCATGATATCTGGGTGCCTTTGTTCAGCCATATTACAATCAGATAAAATCCTGGCTCTTCCTCAACAGAGTGTCGGAGAGCAGACTCTGCAAACAGTGGGTCTTTCAGGTCAAGATCCAAGCTGTTAGTTGAATTTCCATCTCCGCTGGAAGCTAGAATGAGTTGTCCCTATGGAAGGTGGTCATTCTCACAGGTGTGAGATGGTATCTCATTGTGGTTTTGATTTGCATTCCTCTGCTGGGAACCGATGATAAACATTTCTTCACGTACCTGCTGATCATCTGTATGTCTTCTTTAGAAAATCTCTGAGCTTTTCTCATTCCACTATTAATAAAAAATATGCCTTTAAAAATGAAAAACCTGGTACAACTGCTACACAGGAGGCTGGGAAGCCAGGCAAAAACTCAGTGTGCAAAGCAAAGCAACTACATGGTCATTCTAATTCTTAGGTATTGCAAAGTCACTGAAGCTCTCTCTCTCTCTCTCTCTGTGTGTGTGTGTGTGTGTGTGTGTGTGTGAGAATATTACTTCACACTCTACAATCTTGACTGGAGCAATCTTTAGGCTGCTTTCTTGTGCTACCAACAGAACAAGTAACGTTCAGAAGAGCAATTGAAATCCCCTGCTCTATAAAATACCTGTGGGACATGTCCCAGTAGTTAGTGATAGTCCAAATGCATGGTCTAAATAAATATTCTGTAGGAAGAGATCTTTACAGATATGGAATATAAAATTGTCATGGATTTGATGAATATCAACCAATGCAAACTGACAGAAGTCAATATCCAAAAGAGTCTCCATGTGAACATTTCCTCCATGAGGGTTGAGGGTGATGGCATCCATGACTAGTGTGAGCACACCTGGGTGGTAGCTGTGTAAAACAACTATTTTAGACAAGATGAATTTAATTGCACAGTTGAAGTGTGCCTCGTTAGACACTATGCTGGGGTTGGGAGAGGGAAAGACTTCAAAGTGACAAAAGGCTCAGTCAAAAATCAAGAAACACAGGTTTCTACATCTCTGCATTAAGGATTTGAATCAATTATTTAAAATCAGAGATTTCTGTAGCAAATGTAAAACTATCTAACTTGTAGTCTTGGTGATTGAAAAATAATGTCATTTCACAGTCAAATTTAGAATGATTTTCATTAAATCTTTCAATTTAATATTAGATATTGATTCTTCTGTTGCATGAGAACTCAATACAGTAAATCTTTACAGTAAATCTTTACTTTTAAATCTTTACAGTAAACCCACAGTATTGTGAAATTAAACATACAAAAATATTTAGAATAGTACTAGGCAGTTGGTAAAGAGTTATTAAATGTTAGCTGTTGAGAGAATTAGAAACAGGAGAAATTTCAGGAGTAGACAGTTTACTGGAAAAATTTCAAGCAACTGATAAGACATCTGGGATTTTCCCATCGTTATTCATCTATTCAGAGAGCAATTGATGAGCACCTACTTGATGTAATTATTCTGATTATTTGAGGCTGGTTATCATGCAATTGATATAAGTATATCATACCAGCATATGATCCATGCAAATCTATAGTGTCATCTTATTCTTTAACCAATATTAACTGAATCAGATAAGCCATATAATAAAAATCCATGAAAAAAAACTTTAATAGTTTGTAGATTAAATTAATTCATTCTGATGTTCAATTTTCAGGCTATAATTGCCCTTTGGAAATGCCACTGGGACATAAGAAGTTGTAAAGTCAGAGATATGTGAACATTAACTGAACAGTTGGGTCAGTTATGATGTTATTAAATAAAACACATACTCACATAACTAGAAACCAAATAGGCCATAAAACAGGTGACTTCTTTCCATATAAAAATACCAAGTGCATCTACCTAAAAAGTAGGACTTTTATGCTAAATTAGGTTAGCTATTAGCTATTTTCCATAAGTTGAAAGAATATAACCAGAAGTTACAAGGACTTCATATATATAAGTGAGGCAATATAAAAAAAAAAACTTTTAACAAAAAACTCAAAGGAGTATTAAAATTTAATTTTTTGATATTTTCCAAATCTTTCTGATAATAAGATTCATCTAATTGAAAGAGTACCATACAATTAATAGTCATTTGATAAATTTTGGTAAAAACTTTTGGTTTTAATCTCAGCAATTGAGAAAACAAATTATTCTAATAGCTGAACACAAATACTTTTAAGCATTAAAGAAGATAATGTAGTTACAAGGCAATAGAAATTAAAAATAATCTTAATCCTAAGCAATTATGTTATTTTTAACTCATATTTTGCAAAGAAATTTAAAAAATCAAATGTTACTGCACTTAATAAAGCTTGTATTCTACTTATGAGTAAGTTTTCTATATGCTTACATGTGAAAGAAAAATTGGAATAGAATTGATTCCAAAGTGCTATCTATTCTAGCAGCAACTAATATGCATTGATGTATACATATAAATTTTTAAAAGGCATATCTGTCTCATTACTCATTTATTTTCTGTGGTTAATAGCTACTTATTAAATTGTGAAATATATTTAATAATCTTCTACTTAATTGTGTACTTTCACATATTATATAATTAAAATGAAAATTCAATCCAAAAGAAAACTTTTGGAGGTTTGTGATCATAGGAATTAAAATTCTGAAAATTTACTACTTATTTCTGTGACAGAGAAATATGGGAGTGATAAATAAAAAACTTTCAGGATTAACACAGCCATTACGGATGAAATTCTATGGGAGAAATAGAATGAAAATACAGGCTCAAAGAGAAAGAGGAATGACACAAAATTTCTGACTTAAAAGAATGATTGGTGCATCCTTTAGAGGGTGATGAAAGTAAAGCCCAGTTTTATTTTGCAGTATTAGTATTTATTTTAAAAGGTCAATAAACCAGGAATTACTTCATTTACAATATTTTAATATGATAACACTTTTTGATCACTAATATATTGTACAACATTGTATAATTTTTAAAATGGATTATGTAGCCAGATATAATTTCTCTAAGCCCCAAGTTTCTGATATGTAAATTGGAATATCTTGTGGACTTGTGAATGGTCAAAATACAAAAAGTATGTAACTTTCATAAACTTTTTAAAGAAGCACACAAACAGTCCAATATAACAAGTACAACAACCACATCAGAATTAGCCCGCATACAGCAAGTCACTCTCTTGGGATAATTGCGTGCATTTATTATTCTAATACAATTTTTTGAAACCAAAGAATTTTGGAATTGGAAAGATCTGTAAGTGTTCATATTATCAAACTCTGACTTTGTTAAAAAGAAGCTGATCCTCAGAGAAGTTTAGTGACACCTGTAACATCACACAGCCAGTGAGAAACAAGATGAGTACTTGACTTTAGTTTCCCTGATTTACCACATTGTACTCACTTTATTTTTGTATGCTACTTCTTGTATGTGATTCAGATTGAAGTGTAACATGCTATTTCTGCTAAATCGTGCGTGTGTGTGTGTGTGCGCATGTGTGTGCGTGTGTGTTTCCAGTCTTTCTCCTTTAGGGAAACCTCCTTCTTTGGAAGTTAGAAAGAGGTCTATACTCACAGTCTCAAATTGAAAGAGAAACTTTTGTTACATCACAGTGTCTTTATCTTCAGTTTGGGGAATAAAGAAATCACACTGGTATCACTGAAAGGGATGGTTACTCAGAGCTAATAGCAGATTCAACATATGTAGCCTTCTTGGGAACACAGGTCTGAATCTTGGCAGGGTCAACATGAGAGCTTAACCTTTTAAGACAGATAAATTGAGTACTTGGAATGCCCCTGTTTAGTGGGCTTACAGGGGTCTCTTGGATGAGCCCCTTACTAAGTGAAGCTTGGTCTGCTTTGCATCAAGTGTACACAATCTCAAGATAATCTCAAACTGAATTCTGTGAAACCAAACCAGCAATAGAAAATTCAGTCTATCAACTCTTTATTTGGTAGGGTGAATTTTTCTATTGTTGACTGCAACATTACTTTTCATAGTGAAGTTTAAAATGGCCTACACATCAAAAATTGGGAAATGTTTAAATGAATTATTATGATATATTTGTAGAAAGGAATATTGTGCAGCCAATGAAAACTATGGTTTTTTTAGAGTCCAAGCATCTTACACAGCTAGTTGAACAATGATTTCACTTATATTTTTGGTAAATACCAACACACTGGTTGGTTGCATCTCTTGTTGGTTGTGCATCAACCTGGTTGGGATCTTGAATGAGTTCCTTTCTATTTTCATTCACTAATCATTGTCTGATCTGCCCTGTAGCCACTTAACTATGAGAACCACAGGAAGCTTTTGGGTTCTAATACAATTCCTGAGGATGGAAGTGTAGTCGTTAACTTTAAAAATTGGGTTTTCATACTTAAAAGAATCCTAAAAGATGTGAAAATTTTTGAAAAGTTAAAAGGGTTTTATACTTCAAGTGCTATCTCTGTATGTCTAGTCTCTGTTAAATCACTTTTTCTACTAAGTAAAAACTTTTTCTCACTAGTACTTTTTTAATATCTAATTCTGGCTTTATAACGATGGTACAAATAAACCCAGACAAGATATAATAAAAGATTGTAATAAGTTTTAGCAAGCATGTGGCAGAATTGGAATCTTCATCCATCACTTACAGGAATATATAACCTGTGCAAACCATTTTGGAAAAGAGTTAAGTAATTCCTCAAAATGTCAGAGTTACTATATGATCTAGAAATTCCACTCTTAGGTATATACCTAAAAGAAAGTCAACAATATGTCTACACAGAAATTTGTGCATAAATTAGTAGCATTATTCATCATGTCAAATATAACCATGAAAACAATTGCATTTTCATTAACTAATGACTGGATAAGCAAAACAGAGCATATCTGTATAATGGAATAGTATATATGCAGTATATGCTACAACATAGATGAAACTTGAAAACAACTATGCCAAGTAAAAGAAGTCAGTCAAAAAAAGACCATAAGTTATATGATTTCATTTACATGGAATATCCAGAATAGGCAAATTTATATAGACAGAAAATAGAATAGTAGTTATCAAAGACTGGGCATATATGAGAGGAGATGGGGAAATGGGGAGTGACTGTTAGTGGGGACTGTTTTCTTTGGACATGGTGAAATGTCCTCAAATTGATTGTGATGGTTACACAACTGTGAATGTACTAGAAACCACTGAATTGTATGACTGAAATAAATGAATTGTACGGAATATGAACTATTTCACTAAAGTTGATCAAAAAATCCTCAGTTACTAGTGGACTCCTCCCCCATTAAATGCAAAGTCAGAAATATTAGGAAGATAACCTCAAATTTCAGATTTCAAAGAATTGAGAGAAGGCATACCTGAAGCCACCAACAAAAGAGGAAAACAACTTGTCTAAAAACTTGAATCAGAAGTGCAACACACCTAGACTAATTATTAAGACATCATCAATTGATGGAAGATAAAGTTGGTGCAATAAGCAAGACAAGTAGAAACCAAATCATTCCCCTCTAAATTTCTCTACAAACACAATTTAAATGATTGTAAAAGTCAGCGGAAAACCATAATTTGCATGGTTTTTAGTGATAGTGCTCTGTGATTTCCTTAACCAATTGATCCTAATCTGCCTATCAGAAGTGAAGGCAATTTTGATATATCTTTTGCTTTAGTAAGGGGGAGGAAGACATTCCCACATAATAATCACATCCTTGTAGAAATTGAAAATGTATGTTCAAGCCACGGTGGTCCTACAAAAACATAAACCCATAAAGGGGTCTTTGATTCATCGTCATCATTCATGTTGTTCACTGAAATGGCCAGAATCTTACTAGGCTCTACAATGACTGATAGCTTTTTCATAAAAGGATACTCTAAAAAATATTGAAATGTAGCCTATTTCTACCAGATAAATGCCTGGACCTGTAAACTTTGAACCCTCATTGGCCTTTGTTGCTAGCGACCTTGTTTAAATGATGAATGTTCTTTTAACAACTGTAGGCTGCAGGAGGCAGTCAGCACTTACTGTGTGCAGATTCCTTATTCAAGACAAAATGAATTGCTCAAACATGGAACTGCCAGTAGCATATACCCTAGCACCCAGAATGTTGGATCCTTTTTAATTCATTTATTCTACTAAATGGCAGTATGTGTCTTTAAGATAAGTACTTTCTTTAAAAAAAATTATTTATATATAAATTTCACATCTTTGTGATCTCTGGGGTTCACACTCCCCACCCGACTGTTCCCATCCTGTCCGCCCACCCCCCAAGTTGTGTACTTTAATTTGGTTGTTGGCTTGTTTTGACTTTTCTTCATGGCTTTTTGTTTATCTTTCTCATGTCTCATATAGTAGTGATCAAGATAAGTATTTTCTTATTTTATAAAGTTGCAAAGGGTCCCTCATTTTTTAATTTTGGAAAAAATATAAGCTCTGTGTTAGCACAATTTATTCATTATCTCCAAACTAAGAAAGAATGGAGAATTAGGATTGTTTTCTCATGATTCTTAAATTATTATTGCTTTATCAATGGTTATGCAGCATTTTGTACCCCTGTTATCATCAAAGTTGGTGAGTTTTGTTTTTATTGGGTTATGTGAAGTTTAAATGCTCCCTATCTATGCACTGATAATTTCTATCACTTAAATAGCAAGGATCCTCATTCACCAGAAGTCAGCAGAATTACTTTCATGGATTGGATGAAAAAATGGACTGGATCTTCCTTAACATCATTCTGCAAAGAGTGAAGACATAATAATTTCTGCCCCCTCCCCACCTCGGCTTTACACCAGAGTTGAAAATAAAAGCAAAAATCAAAAAGTTCTATTTACTTATAAAATATTTTATGAACTTTATATTCCCTGAAAAGATTCACAGGAAGTAAATAAAATTAAAGGTGTTTAGACAATTGCTTAGATACATCGTTACTGTATGTGTGAAAAAGGATATTTGCAACCCTAAAAATAAATGTGTTTCATTAAATACATTTTTCAATGTTCACAGTTTAGGAATTATGGGAAGCCAGGGTGTTACCTTGTTAGGGTTAGGGAGAGCAACTTTGTTTAAAGAGCTCATTTACCATGAAATCAATACAGATAATTACATCAACCCTACAAATAAGGTTTCCTACCTCATCCAAGATCTGCATCACTATATGGAGGGTTTTGTTTAGTCATTTATATAAAATATTACTAGAGGTAGGTTGTTTTTTTTTTTAATGGCTCCAAGGTTAAAGTTGAAAATAGCAACTTGAGGTTGTGCAGGGATAAGGCCATACTGAATGTCATTTCTACATTTTCCAATAAATCATTCCATTATCCATAATAATAATCTTCACTGGCTTTACAAATAATTACTTTGCTAAATTTAAAGGAAGTCTGATTTTAATTTGCTATCTCCATCTACATTCTCATATTCTTTTTACAGATTTTTTAACAAGTTATCTGTAGAATCTTCCTTCACTCAAACATAAGTGAAAGTTTTATCTATCTGGAGATATCACTAAAATAATTTATTGCTGGTGCAACAAAACCTTTTGTCTCAAAATATATTTCTTGCCGACAGCTGTGGTATTTCAGGGAAAGCACCAAAGCTATGATGGTCTGGACTGCAATCAACTGTTCTTAATAGGAAATTTTACAGACTTTTAATAAGATATCCTCAAATAATTTATGGGGAGAGGTTTTGAAGTGAAGAGGCATTATTTGGCAATATGTTCTTCCTCTAATCTCAGGAAATTTAAATAAAAGAGTGTTCATTTCCTCTGAACTCAGCAGTTCTTCTTAAAAAAAAAAAAAAAAAGATTAAGAGAAACACCTGCTACAACAGTTCCAAAACATAGCTTACTTGCTTCAAACAGAATTGTGCTCAAACAAACAAGTAAATAAACAGATATTTAGGACTGTGAAAACTTCTTTTGTAGACTTTCTGGCTTATAATAGGTTAGAATGTTCCACCAACAAAAGCAAAATGTCAGGGTTATTTGAAAATCATCAAAGAAGTGTGCTCTGTTTACTAAATGTATAATCTCAGGCTACCCTGTTCCCTTGGACCATGGGTTCCAAACCTGTCCTATATCATGATTCTCACCCCATTTTTTTTAATCATCTCTTAGTGCTACACTTAATTCTTTTGATTAAAGTTTCTACGTGCATTTTCATTGAATTCCCAGCATGCTGTTGATGATGTTTTGGTTGATTAGGTTTGATCTGGGTCCATTGTTATTTTCCTGCTTTAAAATGATGCTTTAAACTCTTTTCTTGACATTATAATGAGAATGTCATCATTTTAGGATATACCAACATTCATTCCATTTGGTTTCTAAATGTGTTAGAAATACTGTATCTGTGCTTTATATGCTTTAATATCAATATGAATCACTTATGTGTCTCATTAGTAATGAGTTCCTTATAATCTCTTAAATGGTCCATCCAACTTCACAGAGACTAGACATGTACGACAGACATCAGAGAAACTTCAGTGAGCTCAAGGAGGGGGGCCTGAAGTCCAATCTACCATATCAGATCCTCTCCCCAAGACCTCTCCTTACAAACTGAGGACCCAGCTAAAGATAAGTTCTCCCTGACATACACTGCCATCTGCTGGAAAGGTCAAAGCTCTGTATCCTAAATATTTAGAAATCAAATAATGGGGAGATGAAAAAATACAACAAATGGCAAGCTGAGTTCTCAAGGGAAAACCACACAGAGAGAACATATCTCCAGAACATAATCACAGAGACATGGGAGATATTTTATTCCTATCATACACAGAATTTAAAATTGCCCTGCCAGAGAAATTCAAGAAAATGGAATAAAACACAGAAAAGCAGATCAAAGACATAGAAGAAAACTCAGAAAAACAAATGAACATCTTGAGAAGTAAAATTAACTAAAGAATGAAATTTAAATTTAAAATAAGAAAATTACAGCCATATAAGGTGTAAAAAGATCAAGAGAGGAGGTAAAAATTGTTGGAGAAAGCAGTGGAAGTAGAATAAAGGAAATAGAGGGTTTTATCAGTGACCTTGAAGGTGATAATGTACAAAGAATCTAGTTGGAAGAAGAAAGAGGTACAGATGGTTGCTGGGGGGAGGGGGTGAAGAAAGAGGTATAAAGCAGTAAAAAGTGAATAAACACTTAGAGAGTTATTTGATTACATAAAAATAAAAAGTATCCCAGATAAAGAAAAAGATAATTTATCTGAAGAAATAATAGAGGAAAATTCCCCAAACTTGGAGAAGGGATTAGGAAAATATATGTAAAAAAACAAAACCTAAAGACTCCATTAGAAAACTAGTTGAAACAATAAGTCAGCAATGGGATTAATTGCAAAATTAATACATCAAAATCAGTTGCCTTTCTAAAAGGAAACAAAGAGCTGGAAATGGAAGAAAACAATCCCATTTACAATCGCATAAAAAAGAACTAAACACCTCAGAGTAAACTTTACACAGGAGGTGAAAGACCTATTCAATGTAAACTACAAGACATTGTTAAAAGAAATAAAAGATAAAAAGAAATGGAAATATATCCCATGTTCATGGATTGGAAGAATCAGCATTGTCAAAATGACCATCTTACTCAAAGCAATATGCAGATACAATGCAATCTCTATCAAAGTTCCAATGACATTCTTCAAGAAATAGAATAAACATTATTATGTTCATATGAAACAACAAAAGACTCCAAATAGCCAAAACAACCCTGACAAAAAAGAAGGAAAATGGTAGTATCACACTCTTGACTACAATACTTTAATAATCATCAAAAAAGTATGGTGGTGGAGCAAGAAAAGGCACACAAACAAATGGAATAGAATTGAGAGCCCAAAAATAAACCCACACCTAAATGGATGTAAATTTAACAGAAGAGCCAAGAGTAAACAATGAAGCAAGGAATGTTTCTTCAATAAATATCATTGGAAAAACTGTACAGCCACATGCAAAAGAATTAAACTAGAACCACTTTCTCACGCCATATAGTAAAAGCAACTCAAAATGGATATATGATGTGGCTTTAACACCTGAAACCATGAAATACATGGAAGAAAACATAGACAAAACTCTCAATGACATAATCCAGTTTCCCAGCAAACAATGCAGAATTCTTTTATAATCCAGATTTGGAATCACAATAGCATCACTTCTCTGTACCATCCGTGAAAGCAGTCATAAGCTTGCCCATATCAGAGAAAGGGACCTAGATCCCACCTCTGGAAAAAATGTCAAAGAATTTGTAGCCATATTTAAAAATTGCTATATCTTTGAGCCCATGAAGTATCTCTAGAAATGGCAGTCTATATTTAAACAAGGTCTACCATATTGAATGTCAACTCAAACAAGTATGTTTTATTCTCAGTATATATTATAAAAGAATATATTTGAGATAAAATCTGTATTTCCTATTCTCATTATATTCAGATGTAAAAAAATTAGTCCTCTAAAACTTTTTTACTCAATTTGGCAATTCATTTCCTTTTGTTTTTTAAAGATTACTTACTATTGTTATTGTATTCACTTGTTAATTTCTTTGTGAAGTATACAAATATTGGTATCCATTGTCAACTGCATGACAATAAATTATAACTCTTGCTAATAATAACAATTTACTGTTAGGTATAATAAGGTATTTTTTATGTTTTGATTTTAACTCAGTTCTTCTGAAAAAATAGATAATGAATATTTCACAAAGTCTTT
The DNA here is from genome assembly GCA_004024945.1 of Uropsilus gracilis. NCBI lineage: Eukaryota > Metazoa > Chordata > Mammalia > Eulipotyphla > Talpidae > Uropsilus > Uropsilus gracilis. The sequence goes on from PVHY01015881.1 coordinate 10,711, forward strand.
TGATATCTATGCATTAAATAATACAGGGGTCACAAATTATTATAGGTAGTAATATTAGTCATAGTTTGTTTAGTAATATTAGTCATGGTTTGACAGTGCCAGATACTGTCTCATATTCTTAACTTAATACTTTCCAGAAATCCTGTATATGAATTTCAATTTGGAATCACATAGTGTCACTTCTCTGCACTCTTGGTCAAAGTAGTCATAAGCTTGCCCATTTGAAAGAAGGGGACCTAGATCTCACCTCTTACTATTATTATGACTAGTAAAATAAATTAACAAGAAGGGAAGATTTTTTTGAAAGGGAATGAGACATCGTATATAGGACTTAATAAACCACAACTTATCTCACACTTTCAGTTGTTCACTGTCCTTATTGCTTTTCTCTGCTATGTCCACAGCTGGAATTCATGTACAATTAATAGCAATCAAATTATTAACACATGATTCTTAGAGAAAAACTATGAAAAGGACAATTATCAACAAGTGAAAAATCTTTAAAAAACTTTACAGTGAAATAAAAGTACAAGGAAGTGAAGCTATTATATATAAGATGTAGAATACACTCTAATTTATGTTTCTACCATTGTGTTGACAGTACCAGCCACAGTGGGTATTAAATCCTGTAGTCAGGCAAATGAATAGTTAGTTAATCTTTGCCACTTGTCCCCACTTACTATCACCACACCAGCCACACTCCCTAAACTTCTCATTAAAATGTCATGGAAAGAATGTGACCCAACCTTCTCAGCCTGGCTCTAGCAAAACTATCAGCACTACCAAATCAATATGTAACCTCAGATACTCTCTTTATCAACTATCTAAAGTAGTGTTTACTATGAAATTCATTTGAAGCAACAGCACCGTAACACCCATCAAATTCCACCAAATTGAAAACTGCAGTTCACGGTTATTAGCATTTCTTTGTTGATTGGTTTGTTTAAATGAATGACTTATTTTTTTAGTCTTTTTTCTGCTCAAATGGTTTTATCCATTACTGAGATTCACATTATGTCAAAGACACAGTTTTATTTGACTCTGGCAAGAAATGGTCACCAAAACAAGTGTGCTAATAGCTAGTGCTTAAAGAGTGTAACACAGGTCATAACTGCTGCGATAACAGACAAAAATATGTCTTTTAAGTTGAGGCATTATTGGTAAAGAAAAGTTCTTGCAAGGGTTGTAACTAATTAAGTCACCAAATGCCAGGGTTGTAACTGTAATTCTAAAGACTCTATAATATCTTTCCACAACAAAGATATTGTCCTAGAATTTTATCCCTGGAGAGCAATATAGGCTAGATTTGTCTTAATACTTAGCAGGGACGGCAGTGTTGCTAAGAGCACAGAGAACAGATTATGTCAGTTAGCCTAGTAGTCAAGGGAGAAAATTTTTTTTTTCTAAGACTAGTAGCCCCACTAATAAGCACCTGGCACTAACTAGTGCTATTAGAAGCACTAATAAGCACAAGCACCTGGTCGTGTGCTGAGCTGGGGTACAAGACACTAATGTGGTGAGGTATCTGAGCAGGCTTCCCTTTGCAGCGCTCTCTCTCCTGGAGTTCTCAGGCCCCTGCTGGCACCTGCGTGCCCGTATGAAACTGAGTGCTTTCTGATGTGTCCCTCCACTCAAGTTGTCACCTCTGACCATGCCCTCTGGTCCCAAATTAGTCCTCCCATATCTCTTCAGCAAAGTTCCTGTTTTCTCACTGACCTGACCCCATAAAAGTTAGAAAACTGATACGAAATATTTATAAAACAATGCTTTGAAAGCTGCATCGAACTATACAGATCTTTGTTATAACTCATGTACTAATGCTGAGGGTGGTTTATTCGTATATTAAAAGAAACTGCTTTGGCAGCATCTTGACTCAATATATATATATATATATATAATATGTATGTATGTAAACAAAAAATGATTAATAAAAATAAATTAATTTTAAAAAGAAGACTAGAAGGCCAAAAGAGGGAATCCGTAATGGTAGAATGGTAAATTGGAGGAATGGTAAATGGGAGGAATGTTTTGGGAGACAGATGTTTCCCATCCATTCATCCATCCATCCATAAACCACAACATACAGCTGCTTTCTACTCTCTGATATTGTTAAACACATCATACTCCTGCATTTCACTAGTTTTTTGTAGAGACCGAAATTGGCATCTGCCAAAAGCTAAGTCACTGTTGTATGTCTGCTTCCATGTGACTGAGAATATGTGATTCATTTTACTTCAGTGAGTTTGTGGCTACGTTTATCAAAAGTTATTATTAAATGGCACATTCATTGTCCAAGGGTGTCTCTTCCACTCAGGCTCTTAAAATTGCTTACCCCACCAGGTCCTATGCTAGCTCTTCCTGAAAAGATGGCATGAACAGTTGAACCCTTGAAACTCCCTGGGAGGACCTTTCCCCAAATTCTCTCATCACTGAGTTATGCTGCATTTTCAGATCTGGGGCTTCCTCCTAAGGAGGAGCTACTCCCCTTTTTGTCTGAAGACCCATCATACCCCCTTCTGATTTATTGTCCTTTGGATTTTCACAGGATTCTAAACTCCACACTCTTCCCCAGCTTTGGTATCAGACTTAACTTCAAATGACAAGTTCCCCTCTTACAGACTCCACCAGGGACTAGGTGCCCAGTCTCCTAGCGAAGGAAAGGTAGAATTCACACAGAAAGAATCTTACCTCAACAGTATAATTATTACACGAGATAGCGTTTTGTTATATAATGGATTTTTGATGGGACAAACCTGGGGAGATGATTCTTTTATTTTGCTGGGACAACCTAAAAAAAAATGATTTTTTCATTTTGTAAGACTATTAGTCCCACTTAAGAATCTTACATTAGTTAGGATAACCAGCTGTGGTATATAACCAGCCTTACATCTGGGAACATGACATAATCTTACAGATCTTAAGAGCATGCACCTTCCACAATTTGGTATTCAGCAGCTTACATTTAAACATCAGGAAGCACATTGTCATGTACCATTGCAGGTTCATATGCATGAAGCAGTGTAAATAAGAATACCCATATTTTTTTCTAAAATCAAAAGTAAGATACCTTCTAATGTTTAATAATTCAAGGTAAATACAGTCAATTTGGAATTGACTCAGACATTTTAGTTACTTATTTTTTAATTTTATTTTTGGATTTTTTACAATACATAACTGCATAATTGTTGATCCCCATGGGAGTTCCCCACCCAACCACGCCCCCTCTGGTCTTTTCACCTCTTTTCTTTTAGCCCTTTAGTCTTCTTTTTTTTTCCTGCCTTGATAGGCCAATCCGAGTGCCTTTGGTTTGTATCAATGCTTCTTGTTTCTTGGTGGCTGTTGTCTCTGTTGTTTTCTGTCTCATTTTGTTGCTCCTTCCCGTTGGGTCTTTGGCTTTAGGGGCCTGATTCTCCACCTTACGTTTTGGTAGAGCTGCCCCTCGATGGGGACAGCCATCAGCTGATGGTAGGTTTCCTAGTCTCCTTCTTTGGAGCTTTGTTGTGGGGCCACTGCCATTCTGCAGGTGTCCTCCCTCTGTGCAAAGGGGGTGTGCAGTACCCTCATTGACAGCATCTCTGTGCCAGGTTTTTGGTCACAGCTCCCCAGTGACGTTGTCAGCGTAGTTCTTTCTTTCATGTTTGTTCTCACAGTTCAGTGCTCTGTGGTTCTCGCCTTGCTCTATTTTGAGTCCTGATGAGAGGCATGTATTTCAAGGGTCTTTCTTGGTGGTAGTCACCTCTTTTGTTTCTGTGGTTGAAGCGCCTCTGGAGGTACTTATTGCTGGTGAGGGCTTGGAGTGGAGGCAAACCAAGAGGGGTCTGTGAAGAACCCCCCCATTCCCTTACCACCCACCCCCCGCACACTGCACCCTGCTTTTTAACAAGACTGGGTATGTGGGAGAGCCCCAGAGCTGACCCCAGGCCCACCCCACCCCCACCATATAGGTGGACAAAAGCCAGTCATATCGCTGCTACGGAATCGCCGGCTTTCAGAGACCCGCGTGGTGCCTGCACGCCAGTGGGGGACACAGACATTTTTAAAGGAAGAACATTGCACTTGGCATTGTACTTTATGTGAAATCATTTAAAACCGCATACAAGAAGGCTGATTCCCTGTCTTATGTTTTGGTAGAGCTTATACATGAACTTACAAATATTGGTGTTTTAAATTTATCACCAAGCAGGCCTTCTAAAAAGAAATCTTTGTTCTATCCTGATCCATATAGCTTTTATTTCCAAGTGGTAAATATGGTAGATTAGCACCCAACATCCATCCAGCCTCCTTCCAGTAGTTTCTCACATGTAGATTCTGTAAAGGCAAACAAATGTCCTCTGGAGTCTCTTGAAGGTGGGTATATTATTTCCTTGGGTTGCCATAACAAATTACCACTAATTGGGTTATTTAAACAATGGAAATGTATTTTCTCAAAGTTTTGGAGGCTAGAAATCTAACATCAAGATGCTGGTATGGCCATGGTCTCTCTGGAGGTTCTAGAGAATCCTTCTTCCAATTTCTGAGGGCTCCAGGCATACCTTGGTTTTAGGGTACATCACTCTCATCCCTGTCTTCATTTCACATGCCCTCTTCTTTCTGTGTCTTTTCTTCTTTGTGTCTGATGAGGATTCTTTACATTTGATTTAGAACCAACCTGGATAAGCTAGGATGATCTCAAGATTCTCAGCAGTTCCTTTTTCCAAATAATTGCTATACCATCAGGTTCTGGAGGAACATATCTTTGGGTCAAGAATCAACCCTTCAACCAATTACACTAGGGTTTCTGGAAGTGAATTAGAGTCTGTCCTTTAGATACATGGTGTGGGTATTGAAAGTGAGGAGGGGGCCATCTTTCTACAATTTGGGGTGATGCTGTTGGCAAATAGAGATATGCAGATTTACTACAGCAGGTTAGCAAAGGACACCCTTTCATTTGTGAAAAATTGAGATTAGTTTTGGGTTGTCCAGTGACTTTCTGATTTCTACAGGGTACCGGCCGTGTGTTCCTGAAGGTAACAGGAGCCTCCGGATTCTCACCTTACCCATTAGATCATAGGTAGCAGCTCCCTGCTAAGACAATGTTGCCCTCCTTAGAAAGATCAGCTAATACAGTTTGCCTTTATCTTCACTACGCATTTAAGTTACCTTGTATTAAAATGCCCCACAAACATCTGAGTAAAGTGCACTATAGATATCTGAGTAAGATGGCAGATAAACATACATGTTTGCAACCCATGAGATAGTGGGAATAGTCAGGGCAATTCTGTGAAAGACTTGTAGAGGGGTAAGTCTTGTCCTTTCTGTCTATGCTGTCTCCCCTTTCATTCAACATACTTTCTCCATCTTTCATTCTCACTTTGCCCCTATTTCTCAATGCCTTCAAACTTGCTTTCTGTTTTCCCAGAGGAAAGTGATAGAACAATACGTGACTTAACATAGCATCCTTTGCATTTGCAGATAAGAGAATCTGGGAAAGACTTTTTCAACAGAAACAGGATTTTTAAGGACAACATTAGCACTGTGAAACACACACTTGGCTACAAACGTTTACATTACTGTTCACAAGCAGGGTTTCACAGGACAGATCTTGGTTTCATTTTCTGTAGTCAAGCTTGAGAAGCATGGATTCTTTTTTTCTTCACTTTTTAAAAACAATCATCCTAAAACATACTAACTAGTGAGCCTTTCGTGTTGAACAGTTCTCATTAAATTGATGGGTTCTTTGATGTCCAATCCATAACAAATGCTCTTGGTTATTTTGCCAAAGGAAGTCAAAGTCATAAGTTGCATTTTTTAATGGGGATTGATACACTTTTATGGACAGGACTTTGGCAATTTTGAAAGAACATCCATTTCCCTTCTTCCTAAGTACTATAACCTTACCATGGCCCCTTGAGGCTACTCCACACCAGAGCTTTTTCATGGATTGCACAAACATCCAACAAAGTATTCTGACTTTTTCACCTAAAAATCAAATGCTTCTGGTTAGACAAGAAAACCTCACTATCCAAAGACTTTTTCAGACTTGGTTCTATAGAATCCACTGACCATATATAGGAAAAATAGCAGAGAGCTGAAGTTTAGATTAGAACATTCATCTTTCCTTTGTGATAAAAACTTAGGCTGGTGATTTGGCAACTCACTCCACGCTTCATTGGCAAAAATGCTCTTTCTGCTTGAAAGTGTGGACACTTCAGAAGTGCCTCCCCTCACTAGGATGAGTAAAAACAATATCATTTTCCCTGATAGCTGCTGAATTGAAGGGAAAGATTATTTATTTAAACTTTTGGAGCATGAAGCAAAATGCAGCCTGTGTGTGCTTTGTCTGTCTCAGAAAGCGTCAGAGAGGAGTTTATGAAGCGTTTAATCAGCAGAATGGTCCTTACTTTCTAGTGCAAAGTACACCAAGCATGAGGTGGCAGTACCAGCCTCTGAACCCTCACTAAAAAATCAGTAGTTTTAGCTTCTTGGTTCCTGCGATTGCATTATTCTATTACCTCTTCTTTCCCCCACAAAAATGTGTTTTGAATTATTCCACTGCTGATGATTAATGAAAAGCTCTTCTATTACTTGTTAACAATCTTTGTTACTACCAAAATCAGTGGGTCTGAAGAAAGATTTTGCTATGCCCCCTCCCAGCCTGCTGCCAGCTTCACATATGGGCTTGCCAAATCCTCGCACATCAGCACCTACTTGCTCCTGTGAGTTTCACACATTCCTCACAACCTGGCGTGGCAAGCAGACCTCCCACATGGCAGCCTCTGAACAAGTTCTCTCCAGAGAAGCCTGTGTCTAAGGTCAAGTTGCTAAAACACATGTGGAAGGTAATACTTAGCAATTGCCCTGTAAATTAATCCTTATACTTTCTTTCATCTAAACACAAGTCCTTTACCAATTCCAACAACTTTCTAAAGCTTCCACCTTTCATTTTATATTATACTCCAATGCACTGTGTTGTACTGTCCCACTTGCTAGTTCTGATTTTTAGCACGAGGCTCTATATTATAGTTCTTACTGTGACAATTATCACAAAATTAATGACATAGCCCAGAAATTTATTATCTTACAATTCTGAAAGACGAAAGTCCAAGTTTATTCTTATGGGGTTAAATCAGTGTTGGCACTGATATTTATATCTCTGGTGGCTCCTGAGGAGAATCTATTTATTGCCTTTTCCAACTTCTGGTAACTGCCAGCATTCTTTAGATTGCAGTCACATCACTTTTATCACTGTTTCCATTGTCATGTCACCTTCTCTTTTTCTTTGGTCAAGTTTCCCTCTGGCTCTTTCTCAGGTTGGAAAACACCATCTAAACAAATACCTCTAAAATGACCCAGAGCACCTTGGATAAAGAGGTGATTCAGGTCTAGGGTAGGAAATCTTTTACAAGATGAACATTTAGTATCTCTCTATGAAGTCAGAATGTTTTGAAGATTCCTGAGGTCTCCTGAAAGGACTCAAGGGACAACTTGAAAAGTCCCCACTGACCGATCATCACAATGCTTTAAAATGTATCAAAATGCATATTGCCTCATAAGCTTAAATCATTATCCTTAGAGGATAGCAGGAAATCAAATTATTATTTTAAAATCTGGTAAATAAAGGGGAAGAATCAAGTATTTATTCTTCTTTCTTTATATGAATTATATCCCACATATTCAAATTGCTCATGAGAAGTTTCTCTTCATAAAATTATTTCAGTTGATAATGAAGGAATTCTAGAACTAGAAATACTAAGTTATCTTCTAGTGAATGACTGCATCGTGCAACCCCTAATGAATGAAAGGATCCAAGTAACAGTGATAGAACACAGATAATTGGGAGCATTTTGTTTAACATTATACACTGTCAATGTCTCTAGCTATAGTGCAGTTACTGTAGCCCAAATCTCCTTTGCACTTGTTAATAGGGAACATAAATTCTGAGTTCAGGGATTGGGGCACTAGCTAATACATGGGTACCTTGTATTCTACATGAATTTTACTTGCATGTTCCACTGTGTTTTATATATTAAGGCTAGACACAAGATTTAAGCACACTATAAATTCTACCAAATTCATAGTTGCTTTCATTACCCTTCTCAAATATCTTGATAATATTCAAGCTATAAATCTTAAATTCATTCTTGTTCTACTGTGCTTTGGCACTGAAGAGAAAGTTGCTAGCAAAAAATCACCCATTCCTAATAGAGATTAATTTTGGAAGAAAGGCTGAATATATATATTATTCAGAATAATGGCATGTTTATTAAGTTTAAGAGTCTTTTAACTAAAGTGTCAACTCTTAATAGTGTCATTGTTTTCTCAATAAATCAGACTTAGTACTGTGATGTCATCATTGATGTACCCAAGAGCAATTTTGGGTAAATGTTTCTGAGTGGTTGCTGTATGTCAGGCACTGCTTGTCACTGAGGAGACAAAGGAACTACAACACATTTATGCCCTTGGAGATATCTGCCTGGTAGGTAGGAGAGAGGCATGAAGGAACGTATCTGGCAAATGCTCTGATGGAAATATGCAAGCTCTACAGGTTTCATATGTCCTCTTTTCAAGACAGTGAACTACATGACTGCACCACGCTGCATGCACATAGTCCCTTTGTGTTAGAGTTCAGTGGCTGGAAGTATAGTTTTGGGTGTATGAGCTTGGCTCTATTACTTCTTAGATACTTTGGAAGCTTTTAATTTCTCTGTGCCTCTGTTTCCTTATCTATAAACTGGAAATAATAAAGTTGTTGCTAGGATCAGAGGAGTTCATATTGTAGAAGTCTTGTAATAGTACCTGACAAGAATCATGTGTTTGCTCTTTGCTTTGCTATCATTTCTGTGAGAATCCCTCAACCCATCCTCAAGGTGGCTCAGCAGCTCTTATTCCCTAAGCTGGCTCTCTTTGTGAATGGCTTCTTCCTATGTCCTATCCACTTCTTCAGAATGCTGCCTCCCCTCAGTTTACATCACTTCTAGTAGTGGTAATTACCTGCTTTAATGAAAGCACTGCTAATAAATATTCCAACATCTATAAAGATAGTCCTAGAACTTAGAACCCATTGACGATGCTCCTTTTCAGGAAGTCACTCAGATAGGTTATCTCTCTGTTCAACCCTCAGTCTGCTATTGCAGGATCCAACTGTTAAACCTTAAAACAGGCGTTCTCAATCCTCAGCTCCCCCACTTCAATTCAAGTATCCTAAAATCTCTTTCTTGTCCCCGGCAAGCAAAAGTCCTTTGTAAGTAATAATTCCTACAGAAATGCTCCTTGCTTATAGCAAGTCTACATATTGATATACAAACAACTTAATGACATCCTGGAACTTCTCTGTCCCAAAGCAAGATTGGTTTTTATTTTTGCATAACTCAAAAGTCCCTGCTATGTATATATAAAATATTCTAAGTATGGAGGATAATGATCCTGGATAGAAATTCAAGAAAACTTCTCAGAGGAGGTCACATGTAAGCCTTAAATCATCTTTATTTCAATATTCTTCTTCTCAAATGTTTATTGGGCATAATGAATGGAAAGAGACTGAAAGGAAATATGGCAAAACAATCAATGAATATCTTAGGACAAAGGACTTCTGGTGATGCTTTTAAAGTTCCCAGCTTTCCAGTATGGAGGAACCTCAAACTCATGAAAATGGAATTACCATTTGACCCAGCAGTCGCACTTCTGGGAATCTACCCAAAGGAGAACTCAATGTGGGTACAAAAGGAT
>PVHY01015881.1:20515-35135 GCA_004024945.1 Uropsilus gracilis
GCCCCAGAACAGATGAGTGGATGAAAAAGATGTGGTATATATACACAATGGAGTATTACTCATCAATTAAAAATGACAAATTTGATGAATTTATAGACACCTGGATGTACCTAGAAGAAATCATTCTAGCAGAAATGAGCCAGATAGAAAGGGACAGAAACCAAATGGTTTCACTAATATATGGTCAACCAAATGAAACCACACAAGGGGAGAGAGGGGACCATCTGGAGCGGGCGGGGAGGGAAGGTGATGGTTTTGGGTGACCCCCAGGGACTGAAATGATGTAAAAAAAAATAATAATAAAGCAGATATTGGTAAAAATAAATAAATAAAATAAAATTCCCAGCTTTCTACAATGCACATATTATGCTTAGTATAAGAGAACCAAAAGGTATTTTAAAATGTCTTCTATGTGATTTTTCCATTCCATTGCCACTACTTCCACCACTGTTTCATCACCTTGATCTCTACAATCCTCTGTTTACACCTAACAGTGACCTCCTGTTGTTTTCCTCCTTAAATTCTAAAAACTCTGCCTCATTTTCAAACTTTTTTTTTAATTTTTTTATAATCAAATAGTTTATATATATATACATTTCATATCTTTGTAATACCGGGATTCACCCCCCCCACCCTCCCTGACCATTCCCCCTCTGTCCCGCCCCCCAACCCCGAGTTGTAACCATTTGGTGTCTGTCTTTATCTTTTTAACTTGTTTCTGCTAATGTGATTTCTTTTAGGTGTGTCCATGTTTTTTTTGTGTGTGTGTGTGTGTGTTTTCATTTTTTTATTTTTTTGTTTGATTTTCCCTATATCCATCATATAAGTGAGACCATCCTGTACTTCTCTTTTTCTTTTTGGCTTATTTCCGCCAATATGAGTTTTCTCATTTTCAAACTTATTAATTCATCCCATCCTACCTATTCAAGTGGATTTCCCACTGCACACTCTTATCACCCAAAGATATAACTAAATCTCTATGGGAAAATGACTGCCTTTTTCCTGTTTCTCAGGACTTTCAAGAAAATTTTTGATGGCAATGACTAAAAATCTTACTGAGGTAGTGCAAAGATGCAGAACTAAATGCAAAGATGCTGACATGTATTTCTGCTCTCTAGGAATTATCATTATTTATTTGCAAGAGTACTACTATTAATAGCTGCATCTCATAGATCAAGTTAAATAATTTTCCCAGGCCATACAACTAGAAGATATTGGAGCCTGGGTTAGGACCCAGGATAGTGGGATACTGAAGTCCTACAATTTATATTATACCAGGGAGGCCCTTTGTTTGGAAAAGTTACAAATTCACATTCACTGTCAGTTGTACACATTGATACATCAGCTTTGAAACTAAAAAATCATACTTACTGAGCAAATTCACTCACATAATTCAGCCTATGTCCCATAGTTTAACATATTTTATTCAATAGTATATTTTTGCTAATTGTTTCTTATTTATAAATCCTGTTTCCTCATCAGGTTATTGGTTCGATGAGATGATGACCATGTACAAAGATTATACTAAAAACTCACTATGGTACAAACTGCATACATAAACTGCATTCATTTCAGTTGAATAGTTGTTTTATCAAAAAAATCTTAAAAATTATTTGATTTCTAACTGAAAATCTGTATTAAAAGGATGTTACATGGTCAGAAAATGTTTAATAAAAATATAATGTCTTTACAAAGGCTAAAAAGAAAATAATATCTCCCTTATTAAATGGATATTTATGTCATCCTCTGTCAATATTTCCCAAAACTGAGGGTTCTACTTTTCTTACAAAGATATACACCTTGTCTTTGTGGTCTACAAAAGAGAATACAAGTGGACATTAAACTTCACTTGTACTATGTTTATAAAACTATACGGACAAGCAGGTGATGGAAAGATGCTATACAATGAAGGGAAAGTCAACTTACCGTTTCATTCAAAAAGGCCTAAAGAAATAATCTAACGATGCCAGGATCTTTTTTCACCCAACAAATTTCCAAGAAGAAAAAAACACTTGCTAGATTGACCCAAGATGTTTTTGTAATGATGTTTATTTGTATCTATACCAATTAACTCATAATGTGATAATGTCAGCATATCAAAATTTGTTTATTAACTTTGTTTTTAGAAGAATGGATTGCATGATGTAACCAATTATGAAATAAAATTTTCTATTTGGTAAAATGTTTTGCTGTTGCTTCTGCTTGTTCTGTCTCATCAGGGGTATAGGAATGTTATTTTAGCAAATTATTCTCTTCATTAGGGTACATTGCTTGTTATTTATATATATATATATATATATATATATATATAAATGAAGAGTTTTGATTCTTTCAGCCTCACCAGAATCCCCAGCATCTTCCTTTTGGATTGGTTCATATATCCATGTAAACTGAATTTCGAACATGTGTTTGTTTTTATTTCCTAAAGGTACTGTATATCTCCAGTTAGAATATATGCATACAGAACGGCTATCTGTTTTCTATAAAACCCCCTTAACTTTTGGTACAGTTAATTGTGGCAATAGGTTTTCAATAAATTAACATATTATTGTGCTTTATTCTTTTGGAGAAACAGAAATAGGGTCATCCCTTTGCCTTGCTCCTTACTTCTTTGGGCTTCTCTAAAACCACATTTCCAAACACAGCCCAGCTGAAATAACAACAGCACTGGCTTGCATTTTTACAGTACCAAATACTTTTCAAAATGTTTTCACATTTCTTATCTCATTTATTTCTCACCAAAAATCTTAGGAGGTAAGTAGAACAGATATGGTTCATCTTACTTGATAGATGGTGAAACAGAGGAAGAGAGGGGTTAAGTGACTTGCCCAGTCTCTCACCACTCCAGTACATCTGCCAGAATTATCTTCTTAAAAATAAATATAAACACGACATTTCCCTGTATAAAATCATCGACAGAACTCTGGCTGTCTGCAGGGTAAAGTGCAAACTCCTTAGGAGGGCATACAAGTCCCCTCACATCCTGGCCCCATGCTCTTTACCAGCTTCATCTTCCACTGCATTGGCCCAGCGCTGCACACTCCCCCAGCCATACAGAACTCCCACCATCCCCCACATCATCAGCTCTCAAGGCTGCATGCCTTTGGACACGTGGCTTTCTCCGGCTGAAATTCCCCTTGGGGTTTAAGCCTCTGCTGTTACCTTCTAACCTAAGAAATTCCTACCCTATTACATTTATATCAAATGAAACCTCCTTTACTTCATCTGCTGGGCCAGCTGGTCACAGGTTTCCAAACCACCAGAGCTCTAGTCCCTTCCCCTCTCCTCCCCTCTTTGTCCTGTAGGACTTATTACCTTCTAAGACATCATATGATCTGACTATTTACTCTTCCTACCCATCTATCTCTGGAAGAAAAAAAAAAGCCTCTCTGATAGCAGGGATCTCCGCTGATTTTGTTTGTTCACGGGTGTGTCACAAGCACCTAGAAAGAACAGTGTCTAACATAATATGTACACAGAAAATTCAGGAAGCATTAATGAAGCAACTGCTATCAGAATAGCACAAGGCTACAGAGATGAAACACAGCCCCCTCTGGTCAAGGAGAAAGAAAAGAAACAACAAACTGTGATCTGCAGGCTGGAGCAGGCAGTGAGCATCGTCTACAGGTGAGAGGAGAACAGGTAAGGGGTAGGGCAGGATCAGCCAGGTATCAATGAAAGCAGCAGACAGGAAAGACTTGGACTTCACCCTGGGAACACTGTGTCCATGAGCCTGGCAGCCATATACAAGTTCACCACGTTCAGGAGGGAGCGGAGAATCTTTTCATTTGAGGTATTGTAAGTACTTTCCAAGTGACTTGCTATCAGGATAGAAAGTCAAAGAAATAATACCTGGAGAGAAAAGGGAAGCTTTTCTGAGCACAAAGAACCATGTCTTTGCCTTAGATCCAGGTGTAACTGAGTTTGTTTCTACCTCCAACACAACTATATTTCATATTATGCTAGTCCTATAATAAAGGACTGCTAGAAATTATTACTTCTGATGGTAATCGTTTAGAGAGGAGAACACTGGAGTCAGGTTATTTCACCTTGATCTGAGATGGTATAAAAAAATCCTAGCCTGAAGATCTTGAAATATTAATCCTATTCATTCACAGAGCTTCTGGATCAGCAGAAATTTGAAATGTTTCCCTTCACTAAGCCCTTTCTTTGGCCTTTTTATAGTTTGAAAAGAAATTTCATAGCGATAGGTGTATCTGGTTGAGATGAACTGTGGTCCTTGGCATCATTTCAAGAAAACAGTATTTTTATCTTTTGAGTGACTCAATGTTTTTAAGCCACCTAATGAATAGCAGGCACTGTGCTAGGTCCCTTGCTACAGAGACTAATCACACAGGGTCAGGGATCTTAAGTGGTTCATCAACTTGTAAGGATAGGCAGACATGTGATGGAATGTCACAGGGAATATAAATGGAAGAATATATAGTATCCAAAGAACAGAAAAAGGGAGAGGGAGGGAGGGAAGGGGGCATACAAGGTTTCTGCATCTTCTTATTGTATGTGGGACTCCTCTCACCTTTCTCCTGTGCCACTGGATGCGTACACTGTTCTGGAAGCACCTTACATTCCAATATAATGGTAAAATAAGAAGCTGATCTGGGGACTTCACAAAATTGCGGAGTGAGCTGGACAGACAGGCTCTAGACCATTCTTGAAACAACACCCCAAATCATGGCCAAATCATGCTTGCTGCCCCAGGAGATGTAGGAGCACATCTCCTCTGCCACTGCTGCCCATGAAAGGTGCCATCTTTGCTAAGCAGATTTCATGTAGAGCTTTTTATTCAAGTTGCCCATTACCAAATATTTGCTTTAACTGTGTCTAACTGTGGAGGCCACTTCAAGTTTGGGGTAATGTTTCTGAATTCTTCCTCAAAGGAAGAATCAGAGGTTGGAAGCCACAAGGATGACCAAAAAGTGACAGGTAGTCAAATAGTTATGAGAAAGTTCACTATGACATCTTCATAGGTGTTCAATATTGATATGCCCTATTATATCTTAAACTTAGTCACAACATATGAACAGTCACAAAATTTTCCTATGAAACCATAATGCAAGTATCCCACCTGCAAGTAGAAACACTTGCTTGTTGCCCAAAAGGGAGACAATCTAAAAAAATAATAGCAAATCTCATCCAAGTACACACTCAACTCAAGAGCCTCATTCTTTGGATGAGGTGCAGATCCAAACGTGTCTCCTCAGGGTACAATGTAAGATAAAGTAACTGTTGAATGTACAGTATGGATGGAGCAGGAATGTAGTAGTCATTGCAGTTCAGAAAAGGGGAGAATGGGAAGCACATGGCTGTCATGGCAGATACCAAATGCTTTATTCTTGCAGAGAGAATAAAGACAGCTTGCCTTGGTATAAGATCTTGGTCTTATACCATGTCTGACAGCCTCTGGTTGTGCCTTCTAGAGGAACCCTCTTACTGCATTATTAACCATGACTTTATATGAGAGGAACTTTTCTGGGGAGCTGTGATCACAGCTCCCCAGAAAAGTAGGAAATAGCAGGAACCTGAACTGATCTTGCAAGTGGAAGAAGTCATTGCTAGAAAAGTCTAAGCTCTTTGGCAATATACTTTTCTGAGACAATTTTCCTTGCATTTCTTGTATCTCTATGTATCTTATCTGCAAAGATACTGATCACCCTTTGTCTCAGACTGTCAAGGATATTGGGGTAGAAACCAGATAGGGAAAACAGTGATAGTGTTACCCACCAGAACAAAGAGAAAGCATGCTTGGAGTCCATATAAATACTTGGGTTGCCTGAGCTCAGGGTTCCCTTCCTGTAACGCGTTTATCTGACACAGACATGGGCTGATTCACATAATCTCAATCACTCCCACACTTCGGGACTCTGAGGAAAATGGCAAGAAGTAACCAGAATATGTCAACATGAATTATATCTACCCTTTTCCCTAATAACAACATAAAACACCATGGTTTATGTCCCAAGAAATAAAAGAGATCGAACTCCATGGAGAATGTTTTGATATCATGTAACAAGGTGCCTACCCTTCCTAGCCTGCAAAATGTGTGTTTTCTTGCAGTAAGCCATTACCATATTTTAGGTTCTATTACTTGAAGCACTCTACTTCTGGGACCAATCTGTTCAGTAGGGTTTGCTCCAAGCATAAAATAAAACTGACATATAATGGCTTAGACAAATAAAAGATGAATTTTCCTCGCAGAACTAGGAACTTAGAGATAAGTTTCTTGGGTCTGGAAAGGTAATTCCCAAAAGGGACCAGGACACAGGATCTTTCTATGTTTTACTCCATCCCTTTAGCATGTGGAATTCAGACTTAACTTGCTACCATTGGCTTGCAAGATGGCTGCCTCACTTCTAGCATTATGTCTACAATCAAGGTAGCAAGAAGGGGAAAGGCAAACCACTAACAGTTCCTGCAGTTCCTCCATTTCCTAGAATCCTTGAAAAAGTCCCACCTAGTCATTTTTTCTTTCATCTTACAAGCTAAAAGATATTACAAAGAGGCTGAAGAACATAATTCTTTGGATGGGTGTGATATGGCCTTAAAAGTAACTTTCTGCTAGTAAAGTAAAAAGAGAGATGTGTTACCTAAATTACCAGCAATGTCTCCACATCAATTAGTTTTTTTTTAATGTAGATGCTATGTAAAAAAATAAAATCTATCTTTTAGCTCTATCTTCTCTGAACACAGCCAAAGAGAATAAATGAACAGTAAAGGTACAGGGCGAGGAACTAGACCTCATCAGATCTCCAGATAAGCAAGGGTGAGCATCCGAAGAAAAGCAATGTAAATCAAAAGGGTAGAAGGGTGGTTCAGAGTTGGGAAAACTGGTTCCTCTTCATTCCTGATGGTCTCTTCCAAGCAAAGGGAACATTGTAAAATGTACTTTTGGACATTTTGGTCTTTTCATGTCTTTATCTCCCTTTGTTCACTGAGAAGTTGAGTGATTGATTGTGCTTGTGGGAAGAACAATGCGGTTCCCTTCAGGTCCAATGTTTTCCACTAGGGAAAGGGCCTTCCAGGGAGAGTGGTCTTGTGCTAGAAACTGGAGGTTTCTCTCCCTACTGATCTTGTGTCAGGGGAGCCAATCTGTCAATGCCTCTTTGCCTCTTGGGCAAGCTGATGATAGAGAACAAGAGTTCTATGCTCCACCACACTGTGCATTTTACCACATCAGAGGCCTCCCTTTCTAACCTTTCCTGTGGCTTGAATAAATCTCCCTAATTCTGGGATGGACGGTTACCCAGTATATTACGTTCACAAATCTAAAGCAACACCTTATGACCTGTCTCTACCAGTAATGAAGATGCTATTTTTTCCTCCTTCTGCCTCTTCTGTGCATTATTTATTTTTGGTTTTTTTTGGTTTTTTTTGTTTTTTGAGACTAGGTCATGCTATTTTTGCCTGTGGAACCGCAGGCTCTCGTTGCCCGGGGTACCACAGACTCAAGCAATCCCCAGCCTCAGCTTCCCAAGTAGCTGGGATCATAGGCGCGCACCACCACGCCCAGCTATTTTTTGGAACTCGGTCTCATTACAGGCCCCAGGCGGGACTCGAACCGCGATCCCTAGCCCCGGCCGCTTCATAGGCTGAAGCTTACAAGCACGAGCCACCGTGCCCGGCACATTATTTATTTTTGAAAACAGCTCTGTTGCTATAATTCACATCATATAATTCCCTCCAAGTATACAAATGTTAGCATATTCAGTGCTTGCAAACATCCACAATAATTTGGGAGTATTCTCATCACTCCATAAAGAAATTTCTTCAGTCCTCATTTCCCATGCGTCTCCTTCAAGTTCCCCTACCCTCACCCATCACCACTTATGGGATCATAAAGTATGTGTTGTTCTGACTTCTTTTCAAGGTTCATTTACATTGTAGCATGTGTCAATCCTCCATTCCTTTGCCTACATTTTGTTCATCTCAGTGGATGGACATTTGAATATTATGAATTTGTTTTTACTATTATGAATAATGTTACTGTTAACATTTCTGTACATTGTTTGCATGGACATTTCTAGTTGCCTTGAATAAATACTTAGGAGTGGAATTTCTTGATCACGTGACAATTTTGTATTTATTCTTTTGAGAAAATGCCAGACTGTTTTCTAAAGCTTTTTTTCCTAAAAACATAAAATTAAAGCCGGAGTGGTGGTGTGCGTCTGTTACCCAAGCCCTGGGAGGCAAGAGGCTTGGGATCGCTTGAGTTCGCGGGTTCGAGACTACCCTCGGCAAGATAGCAAGATTTGGTCTTGAAAAATCAGCCGGGCGCTGTGGCGGGTGTCTGTAATCCCAGCTACCTGGGAGGTTGAGGCTGGGGATCGCTTGAGTCCGCGGTACCCTGGGAAACATAGCATAACCTAGTCTCAAAAAAACAAAAACAAAAACAAAAATTAGTAACTCATGGAACTTCTTGTGCATTTGTATTGGTTGCAGCTGATAAGCTTTTTTGACTAGTGCATTAAGTTTTCCTCTGGTATACACATGCCTTTCTGAGGTCATTTAAAAAACAATGAATGTGTCTTCCTTAGATTCAACAGATTTATGAATGTTTCAATAATTGGTTATGTTATGTGAAGTAAAAAGTTGACCTTATGCATTTTCTCTTACAACAAAGATTAATGGGAAGATGAATGTTTTCTAATGGTCAAAGTGTTTGAGATTCAAGACACAGTATTTGATCTACTGCTGAATCTATAACTCAGGTGCAATATATTTTAGTAAACCACCAATCAACTGGTTTAAACATTAGCTGTTCTACCTATAAAGTCACTATACTCATATGTTGCATCACTAGTATAAATTTAATTATTAGCTATAAATCACTGAGATCCTAAGATAATAGTTACTTTGTAAAACCAGTGTCACACCACAGTAGAACAGAGTCCAAGATTCCCATCATAAATACACACACAAAAATTTAACTTGAACTTATTATAAACCTTTGACTTACTAAATTATGACTTTGAATTTCAAATGTTTCTTTCTGTGTCTATCAGGATTAGGCTCAGCTGTATGTAAAAGAAAACTAGTATAAAGGTGGATTAAACATGATGGAGGTTTACTTTTCTCTTATGTAAAACAGGTCCAGTTGTGGGCTGGCAGTGGATTTCCCTGATATCATCAGGGATTTGGACTCCTTCCATTCAGGATGACTTCCAGGTTCAAGGCCACCTCTTCGTTATAATTTGGCTGCTGCAATCCCAACATCAAGTTCATGTTTTAGGCAGCAAGAAGGAAAAAGTAGCAAACTGCCTTTATAGAATTTTCTCAGGAGCTGGTCCCCAAATTTCCATTTACATTGCACTGTTTACCTCAAGCTATAATAAGGTAGACAGATTTAGTTATATATAAGAGTACAATGCCACATCTATTTTTAATTTTTAGTGTTTCCAGAATATTGTAATCACTAATCTATTTTTCATTCAAAATTTGAATTAACAAATTTAATACATAATCACTTAGTAAACATTTTACATTATTATTCACTAATAAGTATTAATTGCAACTAATTGCAGTTTCTTTGTATTAGGTATTTTGATAAGTGAAAGGAGGGACTAATGAGTACACCCTACCTTCTGAGAGTTCACAGTTCATTGATTCAATAGAAGTATGATAACTAATTATTATAAATGCCCATATAGAAAGGATTATACTCTTTAATAATAATAGTATTCAATGTTCTATTTGAACAGAAACAGTTTCTCTTGTTAGATAAATAATCCCATAGCTTTGACATGTCTGATAGAGACTTGAGGACAAATTTTAGATATAAGTATCAGGCAAAGCATTTTCCTTGCAAAAATTTTTGATATTTTCCAGTAATAAAATTTCATGTGGATATATTAGTATAGAACTTGCAAAAAAATCATTTAAAATGTGGGTAAGGCTTTTCAGAAATTTTAATTATAATGGGCAAGGAGCTATTACTAGAGGGAAAGTTGACAAATTTGCAACAAAACACTAAGTATTTGGTTGTCTTTTTCAGGTGAAAAAATAAGCTAGATTTAAAAAATAAGCTACTGTCCTGGGGCCTTGTTCAACTTCTTGATAGTACTTTTTTTTTTTTTTAAGTTCTGGAATATATTTTCCTAAACTCTAAAGAAGAATATGATAGACTAGTCACAGGTTTCTATTGTGGTGATATAAATGACAGTCCTTATTTTATTGTCTTCCATACACTAATGATCTGTTTTTTTGTTTAAAATGTAGGATCAAGTAAAAATTGGTCAGTTCAAATTTCAACTGGTTCCAAATTTCTTTATCTGAAATATATGGAACATTCCATATATAGGATAGAGCATTTCTTGTACCACTTGAACTAAGATTTAAGTGTAAAAGTAGAGGTGGGGGAAGTCGATAGAAAATTCATTTTATTTAACAAAAATAAAGTTTAAAAATCTTGTTAATTAAAAAAAAGTCTGACCTGCGATATAACTTGAAAATACATACAAACTATAGGGCTACAGACTGCATCTTTTTAATGAGATTGGTCTCAACTTTCAACCTCAGAATTTTCAACCAGAAACTATTAGAAATGAACACAAATTTCTAGTTTTTGAAAATTAGGAAAAAAGTTTAAGAAAATGAACTTCAAGATGTAGCTCTTAATTTGTTCTCTCCTACTCCTAAGTGGTCAGTGCTTAATAGAGATATAAATAAATGAAAAATGAATGAATGAAGAATAGTTTAAAGTTTCAAATAATTTTGTCCACCTTCTATCACCATTTCCCTTCAAGAATTTCCCTTGAAAGGATTACAAGGACCATAGAATGAAGAAAAATAGCAAAAACAGCAAGACTTTGAAATGTTCATTGGAACTATACATGCATTTTTAAAAATTTATATCATTTGCAATAATAATGTACCTTGGGAAAGAGTTGAGAGATTATCCTTTAGGACTAATAGATACCTATTGACTACCTGCTGACTGACTGGGCACTGAGGTAGGTTTAGGTGGTGTGACCATGGAACCTTAGCTCCCTGCCTTCCTGTTCGGTTTCTACATCATCATGGATATTCCAGGCAAGTACAAATCCTTTTAAATTTATTTTTGTCTTACACCCGCTTTTTGCTTTACCTGCCATCTTTAATATTGACATCTAGATTTGATATCAGTGAACTGCACTTTTAGAACATAAATTTGCTTTTATATATGAATATGACCATGATACAGTCAAGATAATGAGCACATCTATAATCCCCAAAAGTTTCCTCAACCTCTTTCAAAATCAGTCTTTTTCTGTTCCTTATCTAGTCCTTCTCATTTAAGCAACAACAATCTATACTGCTGTCAATTTAGCTGTGCTTTCTAGAGTTCTATATAAATGGAATTATGTAGTATGTCTGACATCTTTCATGAAGCAAAATTAGATAGATTTTGCATTTAGCAATAGTTCATACTTTTTATTCCAAAGTAGTACTCTATAACATGGATATACAATAATTAGCTCATCCACCTGCTAATGAATGTTGAATTGTTTCCTTATCGGAGCTATTAAAAATAAAGTTGCTTTTTAATGAAATAACTGTTCAGCTGGGAGTGGTGGGTGCTCCCCTTATTGAAGCGCTGGGAAGCAAGAGGCCAGGGATCACTTGAGTTCACAGGTTCAAGTCTACCCCAGGCAACATAGCAAGACCTGGTTTTGAAAAGCAGCCAGGCACAATTTCGGGTGCGGTGGCAGCACCTGTAATCCCAGCTACCTGGGAGGCTGAGGCTGGGGATCGCTTGTGTTCACAGGATCGGGACTACCCCAGGCAACAATAGCAAGACCTAGTCTCAGAACAAACAAAAACACTTCAAAAAGTTAAACAAAATGACCATATAACCTAAGAATTCGAAGTATATACCCAAGAAAAATAAGAACATAGACTCATATAAGATACTGTGAATGAATGTTTATAGAAGCATTATTCATAATATTCTAAAAAATGGAAACAACCTAAATGAGCATCAACTAGTGAATGGGTTAGCAAAGTGTGGCATATTCATAATTATGGAATACTGTTAAGCAAACAAAAGGAATGAATGACTTACACGTGATGCAACCTAGAAAATATCATGCTGAGTGAAGAATTCAGATACAAAAGACTATATATTACAAGATTACAGTTATATAAAATGTCTAACATAGGCAAAGTCATAGAGACAGAAAGTAGAATTGTTGCCAAGGCCTTATGGGTGTTGGGGGTAGAGATGGGAAATGATTGATAATGAGTAAAGAATTTTAGGGTGTGTGTTAGGAAATGTTCTAACATTATACGGTTGCACAATTCTATAAATATACTAAAAGCTACTGCATTACATACTTTAACAGGATGACTATTATATGATCATTATATCTCAATAAAGCTTTTTTTCTATTTTTACAGAGACATAAATGACAAAATAGTTAAGATATTTAACACATATAGTGTGATACTTCAATATACATATATTATGGAAAGAATTAATCCATTGAATTAACTGACACATTTATTACCACATATATTTATTTTTGTGTGAGCATATATTAAGTTCTACTCTGTTATCAAACATCAAGGCTGGAGTAAACATTTATGTACAAGTATCGTATGGACATACACTTTCATTTCTGTTAGATAAATACTAACAGGAATAGAATTGAGGGGTGATATAATAGGTACACATTAAAACCTTTTAAAAGATACTACTACTCTTCTGCAAAGTAATTATAACATTTTACATGCCCAGCATCCATAGTTCAGAGCTCTAGTTCCTATACATACACATCAACACTTGGTATGGTCAGTTTTTTAATTTCAAACATTCCAGTAAATATATAGTTGTACTTCATTAGTTTTCTCATTTCCCTATGACTAATGATCTTAGTATCCCTGTACTCATATACATATATTTGTTTGATGAAATCCATTAAAATTTTTTACCAACTTTTAAATTTAGTTGTTTTCCTATTACTGGGTTTTAACTTTTTATATAATTTGGAAACAAGTCCTTGTCAAATGTGTGGTTTACCATTGTTTTCTCCTATCTGGAGCTTGTCTTTTCAATGTCTTAATGTCTTTCAGAGAGACGTTCTTATGTTAAAGAAACCCATTTTACCTTTTGCTTTTCATTCACGGATCATGCTTGATGTGTTTTAGAGATCTTTGTCCATCACAAGGTCACAAAATTTTCATAGATGTTTTCTTCTAAGAGTTTAGCTCTAGGTTTTTACATTTAGGCCCACATTTCATTTTTAAGTTCATTTTCCAATAAGATAAAAGGTATGGATTCAGTTTCAATTTTCTCAAATATTGGATTTACAATTGTTTAGCAAAATTTGCTTAGCAGACTAAATTGCTTTTGCTTCTTGGTTAAAACACAACTAACCATGATGATTCTATTTCTGGACTTTATTCTCTTTCTTTGATCTATGTGTCTATCTTGATATACTGCACTGATGAACATTTTTAGTTCAGACCAGTAATTTATTAGAGTTCCAGTTGCTTCACATCTTTGTTAACACTTGATTTTGTTGGTTTAAGAAAAATCAGCCAAGCATGCAATGGTATCACATTGCATTTAATTTGCATTAAAACTAGGTTGTTCTTTCTTACTACGGAGTTTTCCATCAGCTTTTTAAAAAGGAATTTTCCCATGTTTTCTAGACAATAAACATTTTAGGTGTGCATCAAGGCCTCTGTCCTGTTGTTTTCTTCCATTTTCAATTGAAAGCCAAGCTTGCAATTACTGCTAGAAGTCTGCCTCGGAATGTTAGAAGACATTGGCTTGACATGTCAAGTCTCTGGAGTCACTGACATTTTCCCCACTCCCTGTCTGACCAATCAGTGTATCTTATCAATTTCTTTTTTTTCCTCAAGAGCTTTTCTTTACTTTTTATATAAATAATTGCATTTACTTGTATATATATTTCACATCTTTGTATTTAAATCTTATCAATTTCTACCAACCAGTTTCTCACCTACTTCACCAACTTATCTCGCTCTGCTTTTTTTTAATAGCTTCCTAACTGATATCCCTACTTTGGCATTTGTTCAACCAACTTAAACCAATTCGCAACACATGTGCCAGAGTGATCCTTAACCAAGAGTTTAGTCTGGTGTCTTTAATCTTCTGCTTAAAACATATCAGAGACTTATGAAACGTTAAGAATGTGAAAGTCTTCCAAAAGTTTTTACTACAGCTTACCATATCCCACATGATCTAGCCATGTCTATCTCATCTGTTGCCCTCCTAATCTATCCAGACTTTCAACTCCCTCATATCCTTACCTGACTGTTTGCATGAAAAGTTTTCACACAGACTTCTTCATTGGTACTTTCCTCATTTCATTTCCTTCAGCTCTCAGTATCATCTGAACTCTCTCTTTGAAAACGCTGTCTAAAAAAGATCTGCACATATATTACCCTCTTTCTCATGTTGTCTTCTTGGTGCTAATTAAGAAAGTATATAATAAATATCATTATTTAGTACCTCATATGTTCAGTTCCTAGCATATTCTCAGTTTTTCAGACTAATTTATTTAATCCTCACATCACCACCGTGAAAGTTATTTTTTTTAAGCAGGTGAAGCACAGAAGTTAAAACGATTGCCTCCAATTACACATGCATTAACTG
>PVHY01015882.1:0-17651 GCA_004024945.1 Uropsilus gracilis
AAAAAAAAAGATTAAAGCAATAGGCATTTAAGAATCTGAAAGGTGTGTCTCTCAGACCTAATTTATAAGGTTAAAAGGCTTCTAAGAATCTTAAAGGCATCATTCCTAAACTCTCCTTGCTCATTTCAAAAGAGAATGTAGTCCAGTCCTGAAGATACTTATGGGATACTTATGGGTATGACTTTTGTATCCTGAGGCAAATCCCTTATAATCACAGAAAACCCAGACAATTTTTTTAAAAGCATTTGTTGGCCAACTTTCTGGCTGTTTATTATTAAAAGTACCATTTCTTTTCATATTAGCTTTTCCTTAGCGGTAGCCAAGAATAAAATCAAGCTTAAATGTACATCAGCAGACAACTGGATAAATATGGTATATATACTTCATGGAATACTACTCAGCTATTAAAAAGATGAAACAGTGCCTTTTAAGACAAAATGGCTGAATATTGAGGTGATTATAATAAGTACATCACAAAGTGAAAGACAATTACTGGATTATTTCATTCATGTGTAGACTATAAATAACCACTGAAAACAAACTGGCAAGACACAACAAAAGTAATTCCTAAACTGTGTGAGAATAGGTGGTTCCAGATGGGAGGTTAGGGAAGTGTGGGGGAGGGGGGAGCAGAAGGGAAGGGGTGATGTGACAAGCCTGGGCACCGCAGCTGTGGTGGCTGGTCAGTGAGGCCTCTGCACATGTGGAGGCTGAGGTTGTACTCACCAAATAGTATACTTTTACAAACCAATTGTAAAGTTTAATTTTTAAAAAAAATTACAGAAGTTAAAGGTGGTTCAGAGTTCAGAACCAATATCCAAAGACAGAGCCTGGAGCCTCAGAGGAAGACCTGAGGGAGAGGGAACAGATTCTGTAAGACTTCCATAGCTCACTGTTGATAGCATGCTTCCATTTGACCCCTTTTAATGGACATGTCTCACTCAGTTCTCTTAAGTTATCTCACTGCTGCTTACTAGTGTTCGAACTCACAAGCCTACAGATGAAGACCAACCCTTGCTGCTAGGCACTGCCCTCAAGGTGCTTCTCAGAACGATCAGCCCATGGAGCCCCACTCAGTTCTGAGTAGATAAAAACATCACCAAGTTTAAGCCTGCATCTCATGACCTCATGAGTGCGACATGGAGTTCTGTACCTGGTGGTAAGAATTTTTTGCTGATAAAGGTAAATGGATCCTTGGCATATGGGGGAGCAGGGGAAGAGCTGGCTTCCACCAAAGGCTCCCAGAAAAGGACACTTCCCAGCATGCTTGCCTTATGGTTCCTCCCACTCTATGTTACATAACTGGGAGACTGTGACTCAAGGGTAGGGTTGCATTTGTTACCAGACTTGAGGTGAGCCTGCTGCCCATGGAACAGACGCATGACTTCCATGGTAAGAAATAACTTCTATTTTGCTAGTTGACTTACCAAAATTGAAGAGTCACAGCCCGAGCCCACCACCTTTTCTGTTACAGGCATGGGGCTTTGAAGCCTGCCTGAAGAGGACTGGCTGGTGAGGGAAAGGGGAGAGTGGGGTTTTCATCACCACTGCATGAGGGTTGTCCATGCTTCCTCATGGGTCCAGGTGCATTTTCCTAAGGGCTTAGCCTGGGATCATGGGTGACTGTAGAGGTTATGGTG
Source organism: Uropsilus gracilis (assembly GCA_004024945.1). Classification (NCBI taxonomy): domain Eukaryota; kingdom Metazoa; phylum Chordata; class Mammalia; order Eulipotyphla; family Talpidae; genus Uropsilus; species Uropsilus gracilis. The sequence continues at coordinate 1,641 of PVHY01015882.1, forward strand.
TCATAAAGTTACTTCTGGGTTTGCCCTTGCTCCCTCGAGTAGACCACTGGGTTAGCACCTGCTTCCACCTGTTTCTGCTGGTAAAGTTCCACTCATATAGCAAAAACAAGCCTTCAGAAGTTGGTAGGGAAATAAAGTGCTGACTTCTTTGGAAGAAAAGAACAATAAATAGGCTTTGACCATTCCTTGTGAGATTGGCTTCAACCTTGGAAAGGGTTCTGCTTCCACACTTGGGTTCTTGGAACATTCTCCTTCCAAACTCCAATGCCACATGTAAAGAACCCAGATGAACCCTGTGTCAGCACCTATAGGAGCTACAGCTAAACTCGTAGAAACAGAAGCTGCTGAACAGAGCCAACTGAGCAAGCCATCGCCAATGTCAAACCCAATTAGGTCTTCAGAAAAACCCAGTTTTTCCTCTCTGGGCCCCACAAGCACACAGGGCAGGAATGGGGCAGGAATGCTGAACTGAGCTTTGGTTGACCAGACTGTGCAGGAGACCCAAATGTGGCTTTTCTGTCACTACATTTTATGGCTCCTTTTTTTTTTAACCAACAAAATACGAAACTACCAAAATGTTCTCAGTTTGATTGCAGCTCATTTATGCTCCTCCCAGGAAAGTAGGATGGTATTATATGTTGGAAATAATAAGAATAAAAATTCTTCTATTTACTGGTGAGAGATGCAGGTGCATAGGTTAGCTTTTTTTTTTTTTAAGATGACAGCTGTATTTATATAGAATCATAAACACACACAATTCACCCATTTAAAGAGTCCTATTTGGTGGCTTCTGGTATATTCAGAGAACTGTGCAAACATCTTTACAATGATGTGGAAGCATTTTTATCACCTCAGTGTAAGGACTCAGGCCCCTTAGCAGTCACTCCCCATTTCCCTTCAACTCCTCCAGCTGTAGGCCACCTTAATCTATTTCTGTCTTTGCATGTTTCGGCATTTTGTTCAGTGGTATTATAGAATATGTAGTTTTTGCTTTTTGAGGGTTTCTTTCCCTTAGCATTATGTTTATTCTTCCTGACCCATGTACAGCTTTCCCTTCCTTTTATTACCAAATAGTATTCCATTTTATGATGTAGTAGATGGAATAATGGCCCCACAAAGAAGTCCATATCTTAATTCCTAGAATCTCTGATGGACATTTGGATATTTCCCTCTTTTTTGGCTATTATGAATGCTACTGCATATATTTGTTTACAATTTTTTGTAAACATTTTCATTCTTGGCTAGGAAGTTGGGAGTGGACTTGTTGTATGATAATTCTTTATTTTTCCTTTTAAGGAACTTCCAGGCTTTTCCAAAGCAATCCTACCAATTTATATTCTCACTAGTAGTGGGAAGGTTTCAACTTTCATCAAGTTGGTAACATCATCTGTCTTTTTTATTATAGCCATCCCCGTGGTATGCAGTGATCTCCCATTAAGGTTTGGACTTGTGTTTCATTGATGTTTAATGATACTGAGCAACTTTTCATGTGTTTATTTTTCATTTGTATATCTTTTTTGGAGAAATGTCCATTTTCAGATACTTTGCCCATTTCCCCCAAAGAATCATTTACATATATGTATGTACATAATCATTTATTACAACTAAAGAGCAGAAAGAATCTAAAAGGTCTAGAATGAGAATGATTAACTATATCATTATACAATAGCATACTAAAGATTATGCAATTTTTACTTATAGTGATGTGTATTTATATTTATAGTTTGTCAAACAGGTTTCAAAAGAGAATGGTGCTTGCAAACACACACATATTGTAAATATCCACAGGAAAAAAATCTAGAAGGCATATATGAACTTCTGTTACCTTTTGGGTGAAAAAATGATAAAATAATTTTCTGCTTTATTTTTCAGTATCAATTTCTTTGATAAACATGCTTTTCTTTCAAGCATATTCTTTTAACAGGTAGACTGTATTGTAATATTAAAACAAGATATTCCTATTTTAAGCTTAAAAATATGAAATGGGCTTACAGATTTTGTTAAGTAGTTGGAATCTTTGTATAGTTAGGCTCCCAAATCCTCTCTAGTCCCAGAACAAAATGAGCTGGGGGATCCAAACCAAACTACCACGGAAGATAAAGCTCAAATCCAAACCTAAGTTCATAAAGAAAGTCTGGTCTCGTGTATTCCCCTTAATTCCAGAAGGAAAATAACAAATCATCAGAATAACAATGATTTTATCCTCTGGATTGTTTTCAATGTCCTCTACCCTGACCACTGACCATTGGACAAGATCTCTGCAGTCACTGCCACAAGGAGACCGCACAACATTAAGGATAACTAACTCTTTAGTGTTTCCTATGTTGGTTCTTCTGCACAGCTCTGAAGATGAGCCATTCCATTTTACAGATGAAGGGCCTCTTCTGGTCTGGAAACAGCAAGCTGATTTTATTCCTCTAATGAGTTTGTGGTCCTCAGGCACTGACTCATTTTCACAGCCCTTAAAAATATTAGGACCCCATAGAGGTTTCCCAATCCCACTGACTCAGGTCCAGCTGATGTGCATGGTGACCTTCTGCCCCATAAGCTTGGGAAAAGCTAACACAGGCTCTCCATTTTCATTGCACCCGGTACTTTTCCTTTCTGTCCATTCTTTTTATTTTCAAAATGAGAGTTAACATATTACTTCATGACCTGTTCAGCTAAAATAAAAATATCATGTGTATCTCTGAATCTAACCTAAAAGTAAATCAGGGATATGAAAGAGGTCAATAGTTTAGGGAAAGGATGAGGCTATGCTTTCTCTCATTAATAGTTAAGAAACTTCAATGCAGTATTCTAAAGCACAGTCACAGCCTGGCTTATTTAAATTGCCTCAGTTTACTTAACTATAAAGTAAAAGTAACCTGCATTTGCAAGAACTGCCACAAGGATTAGAGATCTGACATAGATCTTTGCACATGCATAATGAAAAGAGCTGTTCAATACATCTAGGGGAGAAAAGGTCCAGATCTTTGTTCCTTTCCCTAGTTGCTGAAGAATATGTCAGTCAAAAGAACAGGATGGGTGGCACTCGGAGGTTATAGACATGTCAAAGTTAGCATCAGAGAAGAGATATGAGTTTCTACCATTTCTTAGTCCTTCCTAACCTGTCTCTCCTTACACCCAAGATAAGTGAATAATTTTGAAAAACTAACTAGAGAAATCATTCCCCACAGGCTCTCAATTCCAGATGCCTTTGATAGAAAAAGAATTATGCTATAACCATATTTGGGGAATTTATCCTAAGAATGCAAGTTTAGTGTACCAATCAAAACTGATTGGTGTACATTAATGCACTAAGGTAATACACTATTTACCAAGAGAATATGTTTTGAGAAATGTATCATTAGGCAATTTCATAACTGTGTGATCATAGACATACACAAACTAGATGGTACAGCTTACCACGCACTTTGGCTGTATGCTATAGTCTGTTAAGACCGCTGTCACATATTTGGTTCATCATTGCCTGAAACATCATTCAGTGAAGTATGACTGAAATATTGTTATGGAAAATAATCCATAATCTCAATAGGTACAGAAATGCAACTAACTAAGACACCCTTTATGATAAAAATATACTCAGAAAACTAAGAATAGAAGATACTGCGAAAGGTCATACAGCAAAATCAACAGGTAGCATCATGTACAACAGTGAAAGATGTAGTGTTTCCCCATTTCTATCATTTAACTCCTTAGTGACTTTTATAATTCAGCTATGTTTCTATCCCAACATTTTCATTGCATGTTTTTTAAAATTATTTTTTCTTAGCAAGATGATACAATCATCAAACTATCCTTTACTTCCTTAAACATGTTTAAGATCTTTACTAAACTTTAGTTCCATGAGCATATTTGCAGTAACTGTCTTGAAGTCAGTTCCTAAATCTGACATCTGTGCCCTATCACAAGCATGTTCTATTACTATCCTACCCCCACGCCCTTAAGATTTGCACACTCCTGTTTTTTTGCATATTTGTATTTCCTTTTTGTTTTGAAATCTTTGTATTTTAGGAAATATAGTGTAACAACTCTGAGTACTGATTTCTATTCCTTTCCTGGGGCTCATTGTTGCTTTTGTTTGCTTGTTTATTTCTCGGCTTGACTATTTTAATAAACTCTATACCTTTCATACCATGAAAGTTTGATGTCATCCTGTGGAGATGACTCACTGGGTCTGTCCAGTCACCCTGGATGACTGTGGTCTTTGGAGGACTCCCTTTGACTATTTTTTCTTGATCTTTCTGTTAAACATTTTGCTTCTGTTAGTAACATATCCAGCATCTAGATCCCACAAACCGCTGGCTGATGATTTTATTATTTACCAAAGATGTCCTGGGCTATAAACTGAGCCACAGTAAGATATAATTCAATTTGGAATAAGTTTCAAGGTAATCTTTGCAGGCAAACTTCTTATTTCATTTTGACCCTAGGAGACCTCTTTAACTGAATCTGTCCTTGGTTCCCTCTGGTAAATAAAGTATCCCACAGTTTAATTTATTGCTTTCATGGTACTACTAGCATCTTTGTAATACCTTACCACCAGCGTCACCATCATTTTCTAGAGTGCCTTTGGCCTTAACTCTTTAAGCATTTGTTTCCAAATAAATAAGCTCAGAACTTTTCAAAAGTTTAACTTCTTTCTTTGGACAAAAATCTCCAAGTTGATGCTCTGGAGCTGAGTGGGAACAGTGGCCATTTCCATTGAAATGGCACGTGGGCTTTTGTGCAGAGCTTTGGTAAGGGGTAGACAGTGCTGATCTTTTTGACTTGCCTCTCCTCATGTGGTACCTCTGCTTTATGAGCAGCTAGATCAAGACTGATGAGTTCCCCAGTGTTTTCAGTTTAACACACCAGGATTAGAGCCTCTAATCTATCCCTCCAATCTAGAAAAAGGGTTAGGTAGAAGAAGGAAGCCCTAAATTTCTTTGTTGGCTGTAATCACCAGGAATTTAACCTTTGCAAAGCAGAGCTGGAGAAGATGAGAAATGCTGGGTTACCTGTTTCTCCCAGGGAGAGGGTATTTCTAGGAATTTGAATCATTTTTTTTCCATTTTAATACCTGGAAGCCCATAGGAAAAAAAAACCCATTTTCTCAGCCACACGATCCTACAGTGTTTAGCTAATAGTGGGGTGGGGAGGTGCAGAGCACATTGTGACTCAAGTGCAACACATTTGCTGTTCTCTTGAAGATGTAGTGGATTTTCCTGAATAAATACTATTTGCTGTCTGCATTTAGATCTTTTCTAGAGATTTATTGTTTACATATATATATTTTTTAAAGACTACTGCTTTTGTATCCTATTTAAGAAATCTTTGTCTTCCCCAAGTTTGTGAAGGTAGTCTTCTATGTTTTTTTCAAGAAGTTTTTTTGCTTCTTCAAATTAATTCTATGACCCATGTTAGATTTTTCCTTGTTTATGGTGCAAGTAAAGGTTCTGGTTTTACCTCCAGATATGAAACTGATAGAGTGTGCTACCCCCTGCCCCATTGTCTCCTGTTTAAGATTGCAGATTTCAAGGACAGATGTTAAAATGTGAGAATGACCTTAGTTGGAATTTCCCAGGGAGATGGAAGTGGAAGAAAGGTGACACAGGTTTCCTGGAAGGCGGGAAATCAGGATATATAAAAGGTATAGAAACAAAGAGAGAGGATTCTGATTCCAATATGGAGATCAGATAGAGAGAGAGAGTCAATGGAGGAGAGATGGGAATCAGCCATCTTGTAGAGTAAAGATGTGAACCATGTGGACTTGGCCAAAGGCCACCAAGGGCCTGCAGCCCTTGGCTGACCTGGGCTAGCCACATGTGTGCTAAAGGCGGTTAAGGAGTTTGCAGATTTGAACTCCGTGTTGGAGTTCGTTTTGATGAGTTTGACTTGTGTATGAAAGAGGCCGTGCAAAAGTTAGGCCTGAGAAGAAAGTGAACTTGGCTGGTTCGGCACCATGGAGTTCCTGCTACCTGGAAGACAAGGAGAACACAATGTAGAAGAGAAGGAGGAGCAAGCCAAAGGAGCAGCCAAAGGAACATGTCTTCAAGTGTCTGGAGATGAACTCTGACTGGACATTGGTGAGATGATCAGGACTGAGAGGCTGAAGATTTTGGGGCAATCTGGGAAAGGGCTTCGGACAATGCTGAGAAAGGTTTTGGACAATGTTAAAGTAATCGGAGTTTTCCTTACATGTTTATTGTGTAGTTATTAGGATAATTAGAAAATCACTTTGTTAGAAATAAATTAGTCTGCACTGATAGTCTTGCATTGGTTTGGTATTTTGGTTGAGAAGGCTGGGGATGGTGGAAAGAACCCACGAGTGTAGAGTTTAAACTGTTGTTTTCTAAGGTTTTCTTCAGCAGTGTTTGGAGCTGAAATAGAGAGCAGCTGACTGGCTTTTGCATATCAATGGTAAAGGTGATCAGTGTAAATGCTAATGAACAACTTGTAGCCTGCTTCCTAGGGAGAGAAGCAGGCCTAGGTGTGGTTACTTCAAGGTAAATGTAAATTACTAATGGCCTGCTAGTAGCCTGCTTCTGAGAGAGAAGCAGGTCTGTACGGTATTTAAGTCACTGAGTCAAAAAGTCTTCTTCGGGTCGCCCACTTTCAAAACCAGTTGAATGACTACCCTTCATCAAAGTTTTTTTTCTCACTGAATCACACTTTTGCCATGAATTTAGTGGATAATCCATGTGGATTTGTTTTGTACCCTTTATTCACTTCCATTGGTCTACAGATGTAGTACTGGGCTTGGGCCACATTGCCTGAATTAAGGCTGTTAAATGGTAAATCTTGAAACCTAATGTTTTAAATCTTACAAATTTGTTGTTCTTTAAGAGGTTCTCTTCTATTTTTAAGTCCTTAGGATTTCCATTTAAGTGCTTGCCAATGTATCTACACACACACACACACACACACACACACACACACTGCAGTTGGGATTTTGAATAAACAGAATGGACGTTATAGAACAATAAGGAAAATTTTGACTTTTTAACAATGTTGAATCATCTGTTCCAAGGATATGGGTGGTATATTTATTTAGGTCATAATCAGCTGGTTTTAATATCAGACAACAATAGACAATGGAAACTTTGGCCCAAAACCATGTCTAGTAGTTACCTGGTCATTGTATAAGACCTTCAACCACACATACAATTGTAAGACCACTCTGGGATCTACATTAAGGAGATGTATTTAACAGGCAAAGAAAAACCGAGAGTAACTGGTGCCACAAATGACTAGTTATCTTTTCCCAGTTGTTGGCCAGTGTTTTAAGTTTCTAAACAAAAGATGTCCAGGATGGTGTTGTCCCTCCATTCCAGACCTGGAACAAGTATCCTGAACAAAAGGTGATACTTCCAAAATGGTGTCTTCTTGCCACTGAATACCTAGGATAAGTTTCCTGAACAAAAGAATCAAGATGGCATCTTCAACAACTTTTACCTCTTCCCATCTCTGGAATGTTCCCATCTGCTGCTTTACCCATTTTCTCTTCTCATGTCTGGGAGGCTCATGACTACCAGTCCCTGTCTCTGGGAGGCTTACAACAACAGCTCTCTGAAAATTGGTGTGGTGGGATCTGAAATGCTGACTCCTTTCTTTTCTTCCTCAGAATGGTTGTCCTCCTGGGGTGGCTGAACTCAAGCATTCCCTCTGCAGTCCCTTATATCTCTATGAAAGTCTTCATCCCAGTCTGTCTTACCCCCATGATATGAATCATCTCTAGCTATCTCACCTGATTTGGTAGGGGGCATGCCCAGAGGGTGCCACTTGTAACAGTCTTCGGCATCAGCCTTGCCTTTCAGCCCTAGTTACAGTTTTAGTAGTACTTGGTAGGATTCAGTGCCTCTCACATCTTTTATTAGATGTATTTTGAGGGATCTGATTTTTTCATATTATGTAAATATTGTTTTTCAATTTTAATTAATGTTTCTAGAATACAGAAATGTAATTTATCAACTGATTGTCATATGTTGACCTCATAATCAAGCAACTATGACCAATTTCCATATTCATTCTAATTATTTGTAGATGTCTTGGATTTTTTATGTATCTAATCATGCTATATCTCATCTCTGCCCTGTCATGTGTGTCTTTCTTGTTTAATTACTTCTTCCACTGTAGATCTTTACTTTTTAATGATCAATTAAACTGTGCATCATTTTCCTGTTGGTGTAGTTTTATTTTGATGGTTAGCAAACCAAAAAGATACAACTGTGGTTGTGACTGGACATTTTATTGGCATACTTAATTAATTAATTCCAGTATATAACAAATCAGTGATGAAAGCTAAGAACAACTCAGACAAGATTTTATTTTGTTCAACTAAATCTTCCTGTGTACTTCAAAGCTCATGATATCTCTTTTTCTTGGTTGGTTTTCCTGATTACCAAATTATCTCCTTCAAAATATTTCCTGTACAGTTTATCTATAATCACAGTTATCTATTAACTTATAAACATTCATAACTTATAAACATTCATATTTTCTTACTCATTTTTCCCCTTTCTGAAATTCAAGTCTATCTACTATATTGTGTATTAATTTTATATTATGTAGTAATATAATGTGTATCAATATTAATAGGAAGTTCATTTCTTCCAATAATTTCCATAGTGATATAATCTGTTATGGTCACTATACATCTTTCCTCATTTAGGCCAAAGGATATGATTAACTGCAGTTCCTTAACATAATAATTACATTCTTAGAGCTTCTTAGTTTTGTATGCAAATGATTTTGAATGTCAAGGTTGAGGAAATATTTTGCAACATTTGTTATCAGTAAAGTTCAGGTTATTTTTATAGCAAGCAGACTTTGGCTCCACTATGGTTTAAAAATTACTCTTGGAAAGAATTGCAAAAGGTGTATATATATATATATATATATATATATATATATATATATATATATATATATATATGTTCTTCTAGTTGGAATGCCAGTTCTAAGATGACTTTGGCACGAACTAGGATTAAAATCAAGGACTATACTTGTTCTGTGCCTTGTGTGAAGATACTTTTTGACTGACTTACAGATAGATGTCATCCCAGAACCAGTTAAAACTACTTCATAAATTCAAGGGGATCCTCTTTTCTACTATGTCTTCAGAAGAACTTCTAAATTCCCTGGATTCTTTCAATGCAAGAGAAGATGATGTGTTCTTGGTTTCCTACCCAAAATCTGGTAAAGTTTCTTTTAACTTTTCTAAATATAGAAAATAATAACAAATTTTCAAAAATATTTTAGCTTTCAGAATTTTTCCACAGGAAATTAAAGTATTTTAAATGCTTATTTTTATAAAAAAAAGTCAACAGGAAGTCAAAGAATTTGTTTGAGAAAGTTCAATTAGAGAAATTATAGTCTTCCTAGACTCTATTTCTATTTTATTCATGGCATATAACAAGCAAATAATCTATAGCATTTTAAAGTTATCTTCAAACATTGTACCAGGCACAGTAATAGTGTTTGTTCAGTTCATACTGATTTTATAAATTGTTTCTTTTGGGCTAGTGAAAACCATACATATTTCTACGGTTCAAGCTTATTCCTTATACTTCAAAATTTATTCCCAACATGGATCTAATCTTATAAAAGGATTATTATTATGAGTAATATCATTCTGTAGCTATTCAAAATGAATGATATATAATTTTTGCTTTAGGGAAGTGACCAGGGTCTAGAATGCCCAAGTGCCTCCTGCTGTTTCCAGAACAATGGAGTGTGCAAGTGGGCACATCACAGCTGGTACCTGTCCAGCAACTAAGAGCTAATTCCCCCTCTAGTTGTGCGGCAACCTCTCTCTCATCTGATTGGAAGGCAGGTCCAAGATGTCCTTCCTGTGAAGACATGGAACTCACATAGAGCCAGATAACCCAAAATGCTTTTAGAGAATAAATATAAGCCATACCTGTGTCTTTTGTGTTGGAATAGAATGCTGCACATGGAAATTAAATGATTGCTCCATCAAACTTCAATGAACCATTCCTTTACTCTTCTTCAGGGAACATGATCCAGGACACCAGTGGGTGCCTCAAACTGGATCACACAGAACATACATACCTGTGATGTGTACATACCTGTGATAAACTTGATAAAGTTCAATTTATAAGTTAGGCACTGTAAGAGATTAGCAACAATGACTAAGAATAAAAATTTTAAATTATAGCACTCTGCAATAAAGGTTATGTGAATGTGGTCTCTCTCAAAATATCCTACTGTACATAATATTTTCAAATAGGTAACTGAAACCATGGAGAGTGAAATCACTGCAAAAGTGGGACTATTATAAGTATATCTGACCTTAAATTGATAAGATAGCTTAGAAACTGATTTATGATACTTTTAAGTTCTTAGGCATGTGGCTATAAGGTGTAAAAACAACCATGCAGAAGGTTTCCTCTGTACATATTTGTGGTTATAAATGACTTCTTTCACAAGCTGTCAAGAGGTCCCCTCAGCAGTCCAAAGCTGTGTGTTCTATTGTATCAGAATAAATCAATGTCTTGTTACAATAATACAAATATCACATGCTATGAATCACATTTATAGAAATAGTATAAATATTTACAACTGACTAGCATTATAAACTAAAATCGTCTTCAGCTTGAAATATAGCAAATGAGAGCACTGCTTACTCTAAATATTTCTTGTACTATAAATGTATTAATGTTGTGGTTATGGAATTGCTACAAGATAAATGGAAACTAGACCTGATTAAAACCAGGGCTTTGCTTTCAAATGAGCAGCCATCCTGTCCACCTAAGCTCCTACTTCTCTGCTGCCGTGTACTGTCAATGTGCAGCAATGCAGTATATCCACACTCGCTCCATGTAAACAGAAGTGGTATTCCTTCTGGGCTCCATGTTGTCAGGCTTGCATTCCCATGATGCTGCATATAGCATCTGTTCATTGTCTAAATGCTTTGCTCGCAAAATTGCTCTGCATCTACACACACACAAAAATAAGATTCCAAATCTATCTTCAAGGGAAAAATACAGCAGACATGAAGATGAGCAGGGACAGTTACATTCTGAAATTCACTTGGAAGGAAAAGAAAGGGATGAACAATTTTGTCAAGGGAGTGGGGACTTAAAAAACAGTTTATAAAAGAGCAAAATGTATGTGCTTCCAGGGCTAGCAGGAATTCTGTATGGAAAGATCTGTGTGTTTGCTCAAGGGCCTTTTGGTCAACAACATGGCACATAGATGAATGGTAGTCCTGACAGGTAGGACCTTTGAGTGTGTAGAAGGTGGGACCATAGTAATTACATTATGACTTCGGCAGGACAGAGACCAAAGTTGCATTTCTCAGAACTCCCAGTCTTAAGTGACAGATGACTATCTCTTCTTAGAATGTGGCTCTTCCTGTAAAATTAATTGATATCTCAAGTGTTTCAACAGCTTTCAACAAGTATCAATAAGTACTAGTAACTACTGACAAAAAAGTGAGGCATTCATTTCTTTTATAACTTCATATTTTCCTATATGTATTTCATCAAGAGTGTCATTTAAGTTAAAAATACATTTCATTTTATTTTGGAGAGTAGGCACTCACTGGATTGCAGAAGTCTTTGTAAACATTCCTGATGCTAGAATTACTCTAACATCTCCTATCAAATTAGGAGACATCTCTAAATTTGATGAGCTAAAAATGTACTGTAAGAGAAGAATTATTCCAACACATTTAAGCTACGACATGCTACCAATGGATATTAAACAAAAACAGTGCAAGGTAAGAATGCACAATGCTGAGTTTCCCTTTTTTGCTCTGTTACTTTGGGTTGTGAAATCTTGGAAAATTGCCAATACTCTCTGAGCCTTTATTACTTCATTCCATTTAGGAATGACAATATCTGCTTCATAGATAAATGTGGCAAAGATTAAATAAAATAATGCATATATAGTTATCACAGTATTGAGATTATAAAATTATTTTAATAATCTTTCAATAATAAAAAAGTGGATTAAACATTGGTGTGTCAACCATCATTAAGTTAGACAATGTCCTTTTATATTCTGAATCCTGTTTTTAACTCTTCACTTTAAACATTGATGTGTAGGAAAGAAAACCTGCTGTAATAATCTTATGTTAATTATTTTATCTATCTTTTCCAAGGGATTATAGGAAAGGAATAAAAAAATAAATTGTAACATATAATGCTAAAGAATAGTTACCTTAATTCCCTTTCTAAAAGTATTATTATTCAAGGCATTATTATAAAATGAAATTACAATTTAAAAAGATATTTTCTATTTTCATCTTTCTTATCAAATATATGTTTTCATAGAGAAAAGCGTGAGGAGTAAGATTCAGAAGAAATTAGGTTTTAAATTCATATATCCTGAATAATTACAATTTAGTTAGAAAAATATATCCATGCATATTAAAGGCTAAATGTAAATATATTCACATACTAAGAGATTTTCTATGGTGTGTTATAAGAATTAACTTTCATTTTCTTCATGAATGTCTGGGGTACTCTATTTTATTGTTAGCTTTAAATGTGATAACTTTTTAAAAAGTGTTTATTGAAGTAATATTAGTTTATAACATAATCAAATTTTATTTATTTTTATTTTTATTATTGTTTATTTATATATAAATTTCACAACATTATGATCTCCAGGATTTGCTCCCCCCACCCTCCCCTCCCTTCCCCGCCTTTCCCTCCTGCTCAAAGTTTTGCGCTTCAGTTTGGTGCTTAGCTTGTTTTGACTTTCCTCAAGGCTTTTGTTTATTTTTTCACTATATCCCATATATTAGTGAAACCATTTGGTTTCTGCCTTTTTCTTTATGGCTTGTTTCTGCTAGTATGATTTCTTCTAAATACATCCATGTTGTTATGAAATCATCAAATTTGTCATTTTTAATTAATGAGTAATATTCCATCATGTATATATACCACATTTTTTTCATCCAGTCATCTGTTTGGGGACATTTAGGTTGTTTCCATGACCTTGCAATTATAAATTGTGCTGCAGTAAACATCTGGGCACAGGTGTCCCTTTGTACCCACATTGAGGTCTCTTTTGGGTAGATTCCCAAAAGAGCAATTGCTGGGTCAAATGGTAGTTCCATTTTCATTAGCTTGAGGGTCCTCCACACCCCTTTCCATAGTGGTTGAACTAGTTTACATTCCCACCAGCAGTGTAGTAGCGTTCCTTTCTCTCCACATCCTTGCCAGCAATTCTTGTTTCTGTCCTTTGGATGTGGGCCATTCTTACTGGTGAAAGGTGGTATCTCATTGTGGTTTTGATTTGCATTTCCCTTATTACTAGCAATGTTGAGCAATTTTTCATGTGCCTGTTGGCCATTTGTAATTCCTCTCTGGAGAAGTGTCTCTTTAGTTCTCCCCATTTTTTGATTGGGCTTTTTGTTTTGCTTTTGTTTAGTTGTGAGTTCCTTGTGGATCTTCATTATTAAACCTTTATCACTCATGTGGAGAGCAAAGATTTTTTTCCCATTCAGTTGGGCATCTTTTAGTTTTTTCTGTTGTTTCTTTTGCTGTACAGAAACTTTTTAGTTTGATGTAGTCCCATCTGTTTATGTTTTCCTTCATTTTTTTGCCATCTGTGGATGTTTCCAGAAATGGATTTCTGAACTGTAGTTCATGGAGAGTTTTGCCCAAGTTTTCCTCTATGTATGCTATGGTTTCAGGTCTGACCTCTAAGTCTCTTATCCATTTTGAGTTGATTTTTGTACATGGATTAAGAGAGTTTTCTTGGTCCATTTTTTTGCATGTCTTAGTCCAATTTTCCCAGCACCATTTATTGAAGAGGCTATCTTTGTTCCAAGGTAACTTTTTCATACCGTTGTCAAAAATTAGTTGACTACATATGTGTGGTTTTATTTCAGGACACTTAATTCTGTTCCATTGGTGTGACTGTCTGTTTTTGTACCAATACCAAGCTGTTTTAATTATTATGACATTGTAGTATAGTTTGAAGTTTGGAATTGTAATACCTCCATTTTCTTTTTTTCTGGTCAGGAGGCTTTTTGATATATGGGGTCTTTTGTTATTCTATACAAATTTCAGTAATTTTTGCTCTATCTCTTTAAAAAATGTCATTGGGATTTTTATTGGGATTGCATTGAATCTTTAGATTGCTTTTGGTAGGATGGTCATTTTGATAATATTAATTCTTCCAATCCATGAACAGGGGATGTCTTTCCATTTCCTTATGTCTTCTTCTATCTCTTTAGGAGCATTTTAAAATTTTCTTTGTATAGTTCTTTAACATTTTTTGTTAGGTTTATTCCCAAGTATTTAATTTTTTTTTTTTTGGTGTGATGGTAAATGGGATGGTTTTTCTGATTTCTTCTTCCTCTGTTTGACTTTTTGCATATAGGAAAGCCACTGACTTCTGTGTGTTGATTTCGTATCCAGCTACCTTACTGAACTGGTATATTATGTCAAGTAATCTTTCTGTGGATTTTTGGGGGTTTTCTAAATAGAGAATCATGTCATCAGCATATAGTGATAACTTCAGTTCCTCTTTACCTATTTGCGTCCCTTTTATGTCTTTCTCTTGCCTTATCACCCTAGCTAAAACTTCCAGTACAATGTTAAAGAGTAGTGGGGAGAGTGGGCATCCTTGCCTAGTTCCAGATCTCAACTGGAATGATTTTAGTTTTTCCCTGTTTAGGATGATATTTGCCATAGGTTTGTCATAGATGGCTTTTATTATGTTGAGGTAATTTCCTTTAATCCCTAATTTTTCAAGAGGTTTTATCATGAATGGATGTTGGACTTTGTCAAATGCTTTCTCTGCATGTATTGATATGATCATGTGGTTTTGTTTTTCTCTTTGTTGATGTGGTGGATTATGTTAATTGATTTCTGGATATTGAACCATCCTTGTGTCCCTGGGATAAATCCCACTTGGTCGTGGTGAATGATGCTTTTAATGCATCGTTGTATTCGGTTTGCCAGGATTTTGTTTAAAATTTTTGCATCTGTGTTCATTAAGGAAATTGGTCTATAGATTTCTTTCTTGGTGCTGTTCTTATTTGGTTTTGGTATGAGTGTGATGTTTGCTTCATAGAATGTGTTTGGCAGTTTTCCTTCTTTCTCAATTTTTTGGAAAAGTTTTAGTAGTGCAGGCATTATTTCATCTTTGAATGTCTGGTAGAATTCATTTGTAAAGCCATCAGGTCCTGGACTCTTGCTTTTAGGTAGAGTTTTGATGACTGCTTCAATTTCGCTGCTTGTGATTGGTTTATTTAGGTTCTCTATATCTTCTTTGTTTAATTTTGGGGAGCTGTATCTTTCTAAGAATCTATCCATCTCATCCAGGTTGTTGTATTTATTTCCATATAGTTGTTCATAGTAATCTCTTATTACACTTTGGATTTCTTTTGTGTCTGTTGTAATTTCTCCTCTTTCATTTGTGATTCTGTTTACTAGGATTTTCTCTCTCCTTTGTGAGCTTTGCAAGGGTCTTATTGATTTTATTTATTTTTTCAAAGAACTAGCTTTTGGTTTTGTTGATCTTTTGGATAGTCTTTTTGGCTTCTAGATTATGAATTTCTTCTTTTATTTTAGTTATTTCTTGTCTTCTGCTGGACTTTGGGTTTTTCTGTTGCTCTTTCTCTAATTTTTCAAGTTGGTAGATTAGGTTGTTTTTTTGGTTATTTTCTTGCTTTTTGATATGGGCCTGTATTGCTATGAACCTTCCTCTTAGATATGCATTTGCTGCATCCCAGACATTTTGGAATGCTGTGTCTTCTTTGTCATTTGTTTCAAAGTAAGTTTTAATTTCTTCTTTGATTTCTTCAGTTACCCATTCTTCCTTTAGAAGCATATTGTTCAGTCGCCAAGTGTTAAGTGCTCTTCTTGTTTCCTTTTCATTGTTGATTTCTAGTTTGATGCCCTTATGGTCTGAAAAAAAAGTTGGTATTATTTTAATCTTTGTGTATTTATTCATGTTTGCCTTGTGGGCTAATATGTGGTCAATTTTAGAAAATGATCCATGTGCATTTGAGAAGAAGGTGTATTCTGTTCCTTGTGG
>PVHY01015882.1:17751-35145 GCA_004024945.1 Uropsilus gracilis
TCTAGTTTGATGCCCTTATGGTCTGAAAAAAAAGTTGGTATTATTTTAATCTTTGTGTATTTATTCATGTTTGCCTTGTGACCTAGTATGTGGTCAATTTTAGAAAATGATCCATGTGCATTTGAGAAGAAGGTGTATTCTGTTCCTTGTGGGTGTAGCATCCTGTAGATATCTATTAGGCCCATTTTGTCTAGGTCTTTTAAGGCTTTTGTGTCCTTGTCTAGTTTTTGTTTTTTTGATCTGTCCTTTGTTGAGAATGGGGTGTTGAAGAGTCCAACTACATATGTGTTTTCATCTATATTTGTTTTCAGCTCTTAGTAGCTGTCTTATAAATCTTGGTGCTCCCTCATTTGGTGAGTATATATTGATAATTTTTACGTCTTTTTGGTTTGTTGACCCTTGAACTATTAGGTAGTGTCCATCTTTATCCTTTGTTACTTTTTTTAATTTTGAAATCTGCTTTGTCTACTATAAGGATGGCTACTCCTGCCCTTTTGGGGGGGACGTTTGCTTGTAGAATTGTTTTCCATCCTTTTACCTTCAATCTATGCTTGTCTTTTGGGATCAGATGTGTTTCTTGGAGGCAACAGAATGTTGGGTTCTGTCTTTTAATCCATTCTGCAACTCTGTGTCTTTTGATTGATGTGTTTACCCCATTGACATTTAGAGTAATTATTGATGTTTGAGGGTCTAACAATTGGTTCCTGGTGGACATTTGGGGTTCTGTTTTAGTTTGCTTTTTCTTTTCTTTTTATTGTTCATTCTTTTTATTCTTCTGCAGGTTTTGATCTTAGGGCTTCTTTTAGGAGTTCTTGGAGAGGGGGTTTGGTGGTAGCAAATTTCTGTAGGCTTTGTTTGTCTGAGAAAGTTCTGGTTTTCCTTCAGAGAGGAAGGCAGCTTTGCAGGGTAGAGTATTCTTGGTTGGCAGTTTTTGTCTTGGAGTGTTTTAAAGATGTGACGCCATTCTCTCCTTGCCTGGAGTGTCTCTTCTGAGAAATCTGAAGTCAGTCTTAGTGGTTTTCCTTTGTATGTTATCTGTTTCCTCTCTCTTGTTATTCTCATAATTTTCTCTTTATCTTTAGCTTTTGTAAGTTTTACTATGATGTGTCTTGCTGTGTTTCTTCTCTCATTAAAGTAGTTTGATGTCCTTTTGCTTCCTGTATGTCTAATTTCATTTATTTCTTCAGGTTTGGGAAATTTTTCTCCATTATTTCATTGAAGAGCCTTTCAGATCCTATATCTTTCTCTTCACCTTCTGGTATTCCAATTACTCTTATATTTGTTTTCTTTAGGGTATCTGACAGATTTCTGATTTTTCTTCTGTTTTCTTACTCTGCTTTTCTCTCTCTCTTTCTTCATTCTCTCTACTTCTGTATCCTCTAGTGTGCTTATTCTTTCTTCTATTTCTTCTAATCTGCTTTCCTGACTCTTCCCTGCATTTTTTGAGTTCTTCTGTTGCTCCTCTTATGCATTGTATCTCCTGCAGTTTCTTATTTAGGGTTTCAATTTCGTTTTTCGGTTCGTTGATGATATTGCTCATTTTGCTGCATTCTTTTTTTTATTTTTCTACTACTTCTCTTAATTCATTGAGTGCTTCTATTATTTTGCATTCCCTTCCCCCCCCCCTCTTCCTTGGCCTCTTTGAGTGCTTTTATCACGTTGATTCTGAATTCTTTGTCTGACATATGGAGCATTTCTTCCATGTCATCCATGTTGGTTTTTTCAAATTGTTTATCCTTAGATGGTGAGTTATTTTTCTTAGGGCTTGCTTGAGTGTTTGCATTCTTCCTGCTTCCTGTGTTTTCCTTTCGGATCTGCTCTACGTATTGGGGTGACGACTGCTCTAGTATTAGGCATGTTGAAGCCTATATAGTTGTGGTTAACACTGCCTATGTGCTTTTGGTAGTGAGTGACCTTGTTTTCTGAGTTTGTGCTGGTGCCACGTTGAGGTGCTGGTGCTTTTGGGCTTTGGGGTGGGAGCTGTTAACCTCCAGGTGAGCCTTGCCAGCCCCCCAACTGACTCAGTCCAAGCTACAGTGAATGCCCAGGGTCCATTCAGTTGCAAATTGCAGAGCTCCCCTGTCTCCTAGGCCACTTCTGTGACAACCTGGAGATGCCTTAGGTTGCTCTCAGTAGGATAGCCTCACCTGTCTTGTGTGAACTCCTCCCCCAGGTGCTGGTGGGGTTGCTGCTCCTCTCAGCAGAGTTGGAGTTCCCCGTGCAGGTGACTCTTTAGTTCACAGGAGCCTCAGCTCATCCCCTGGCCTTTGGGGTGGAAGCTGTTAACCTCCAGGTGAGCCTTGCCAGCCCCCCAACAGACTCGGTCCATAATTAAATTTTAAATCCACAACTGACTATACATCCTGATGTTCACCTTCAGAATGCCAATTTCCATCCATTACATGCAGTGGACCCCTTTTATCTCTCCTGCTCCCCTGTAGTAATTGCGTTTGTAAAGAGCAATTTTTAAATCTGTTTTGATGAGGAAAAAAAATATTTGAAAAGTAAAGGCAAGATACATGTACCCATTGTAACAAGTTCCTAGTAATAAAAACAAAAGTCACCAGCAGAATGCACAACAATCTAAGTAGAGATTCTTGAGTATGTCTGTGATCACAGTATCACCATACACTTCTGTGCAAATATAAGTAATCACAATCAATAGAGGCAAAAGGTCACTGAGCTCTGCCTTTAACTCCAGCCCCCTTCCCACCCCCCCACCCGCCTCCCGCTCCTCATCTGCCCACACTGGAGATTTCACTCTACTTAATATTGTCCTATAGAGACTGTCTCCACCAAGGAGAGAAGACTTAAGGAGAAAAAAAGTCTGCATATTCAGTAACCCTTAATCCGGGTCCTGCATTAACCCTGATAACTAACAGCTGCCCAAGAGTCTGCTGGGTTTTACAAACATTGTAACAAGCATGGGTACTTTTTCTTTTTTAAAAAAATTTATTCATATATAAATTTCACAACATTGTAATCCCATGGGTCTACCCACCCCCCACCCTCCCCTCCCTTCCCTCCACTTTTCCCTCCTGCTCTAAGTTGTGCACTTCAGTTTGGTACTTAGCTTGTTTTGACTTTTCCTCAAGTCTTTTGTTTATTTTTCACTATATCCCATATATTAGTGAAACCATTTGGTTTCTATCTTTTTCTTTATGACTTGTTTCTGCTAATATGATTTCTTCTAAGTACATCCATGTTTTTATAAATTCATCGAATTTGTCCTTATAAAGAAACTGAAGCTCAGAAATACTAAGGTGCTTCTTAAGACCATCACTCTCAAAGAACAGCCCTTTCTGAGTGGTCCCTGAAGGACTCTGGTGACCCTGGTCTCCCCAGAGGAGTCCTATTCACTGTTGTTGATGACTGAGCCTGGAGAGCTCGGGAAGGTGGGATGGGGTTGCAGTACAGTGGTGGGCTAAACTAGCCTCTGTGCGTGTGCTGGGCCCTGTCATGCATGAATTCCTGCTCTGCTCTTATCTTTCCCTACCACTTCTCAGCATATACTTCTTTAATATGTATATATATTTCTAAAATATACTTCTCGACCTTATATATTTCCTCCCAATGTTTAACCAGCCTTTCCAATCTTTCAAGAATTTTTATGTCCAAAAAGTTCACTTGATGACTATATTTAGTTACTATTTAACTGCTGTGTGCCATTTGCAAACCAGAAAAATCATTGCAAACGAGATAAGGAAAACCTCTCTTGTTAACCAGTACCCAGAAAACTAGGGACTGATTTATCGCAATGACCTTCTGAGACTGCAATGCCCCCCCCCCCCCTGTCTTCACTAAATCAGAGATAGTGACCACCTGCCTATACTCCCCATTCCTCAATTATTCTTAGGCTTTAGAATGTTAATTACCTCTCAGGTTGTGTTTGTCATCTTTGAAATTCAACAGACCCTTGCTCTGTGTCTCTATAAATACCCTTTTCTTTTGTTAATAAAGTTGCCTTATGGCCCATACCTCCATTAGGCCTCCAGCAGAGGCTGGGTAAATGTCTCCTTGTGTATCTCTTCTCATACCTTGTGCCTGGCCGCCAACATTTAACTTTTCACCTAGAATACTATTCCACCTTCCTTTCCTATCACCCTCTCGGTAGTCTTTCTTATGTGTTCTTGGAATACATTATTTTAACCTCTGTTGACAAAATACAACTTGATGGATTGGGTTATCTTTTCTACCAGGTAAGATTGACTTCGAACTTGGGTGGGGGGGGCAGGCGGGGTTATCCAAGGGTCCGAAAAATATCTTCTTTCTACAAAGCAAACAGAAAGATCTCCAACTGGATGACTCGGCTTCACATTTTGCCATTTTATCCCTGACTGTATGGCAGCAGGTTTTTTAATCTCTGAATCTCAGAGTTTGCAAGGAGCTCAGGAAGCCAGGAGGAACCCCTGAGTTGGTAGAGACTAAGGGAGCATGAGGGCATAAAGAGGCTTTGTTGCTTGCTCTGTGGCCTTCACACACATCTCTGAAGGATTTAAGACCAGTATCAGCCTATTGACAGGGATGTTTTTTGCTAGAAATGCTTGGGCTCCCACCAAGAGCTGGGCTGAATGACTTTGGAACTGTGTCCTGGCTCCACCCCTTGTTAGGATGGCAAGAAGCCAGTCAGCATCCCGGGAATGCTGATAAAACAAGATTTAGTGCTCATGGGGAACTGATTGTGTGGCTGGCACGGTGTTTGTTCAGGGTGACTGTCTTCGCAGTGGACCCCCTGGCAATGCCAAGCTGGCAGGCATTACAGTTTAGCAAGTTAACGGTCAGGCATGTACACTGATCCCACATGGTACCATGAACACTGTCAGAAAGAGAGTTGTGTATTAAAAAGGGCTCTAACAGGTGTCCACTCTCACAGCTCGTGCAGCGCGTGCTGCTCCTGCTGTGTGGATGATGATTGGAGATAGTCCCGTCACATCCAGCTTCTAACATTGGTTCCTAAAGGCTGAGAGTCTGTTCCTGCTCCATACTCTATTTCCTCACCTTACCCTCATAATGCAATATTGTCTGGATCTTATTACTCTCCTCTCTCTGGGGACTTTAAGTTTTGAGACTCAAGACCAGAGTCACTTCATATTCCTTGGTACAGTGCTCTCTGCCTGGTATCCATCAGTGCTAAGCAAATGTGTAGTGAATCTAAAGAAATTGCAGAGTTGTAGTGTTTGTATAAATTGGGAGGGTATTTCAGATTCCCTACTTTTTTTGGTGGTTGAATTGTAGAAATAGGAACTCCAAAGTATTATTATTCCCATACATAAGTATAAACAATCTGTAAGGAATCTTACTGTATGTAAATCATATTCTGAATTAACATGGATTTATGTAAAATCTTTGGATCTTAAAAAAGTCATCTTGTACTGAAAACATGGGTTTTTTTTTCAATTGTCCTGAAAAAGTAGGACCAAATTTAGCAGGAAAATTGAAGAAGTGGTGTCCCCATTACCTGGGAGCTTACTGGAAATGCAGAGTGCCAGGCTTTACCCTGGACCTCCTGAATCAAAAGCTGTATTTCAACACAATCCCAAATGATTCTTATGCACAGGGAATTTTTATGACTCTGGCCTAAGTCTGTGTTTAATAATAGCTGAAGTTGCCCAACATGTTATAAATAGCCCAGATTGTTTAGCTGGCATTTTCTTTTAGGAAGTGCTTTGCACTGGAACTTTTTCCATCCAAACTGAATTGATTTCTTTTAACAGATTATCTACATCATTAGGAATCCAAAAGATACTGCTGTTTCTCTATTCCACTACTATAGAGAGAACCCTCATCTTCCCAGCATTGAAACATGGGCTGCATTTTTAGAGCTGTTCCTCAGAGGAGATGGTAAATATAATAATGATTTTTATTTATAATATGCAGTGAAACTTTCTGCTCAAAATGAAAGCATCTTCCAGAAGTTTAAATGGAGCCTTCATACTTACTTCCAGAAACATACTTGAATAGATTATTCATTTACTTCTAAACAATGTCTTTCTTGCTTTGCTTTTTCAGTTATGTCACCTATGGGTTGTATATATTAGCAATTACTTCTTCGGGTGGTTTTAATGTTTTCAAAAGCAGTTTTATTTTCAAGTATTTTTATACCATCTTTATAAAGATGAACTAATTGTGCACAGATTGGAATACAGCAAGAGACAACTGGAACTTGCACAGATAGCCTGAAACATACACACATACATACACAAACACATATATATGCATTGCTCTGTGCATCTCAACACACACACATACCTCAGACTCTGCAAATAAATATGAAAGAACACGTCATTTTGACACTTGGTTTTACAAAAAGAACAGAAAGTAGTTCATTCTGAAGATAACACAATGATATGTCATTTTGATGGACTACACAGCCCACCTTAATCCTACTTCAAGCATGATCTTTGAATTTATTCCCTTTTCTATGACCCAATGATGTTTGGAGCAGTAACAAAACTAAACAATAACAACAAAAGACATGATTCTGAAATCCCCAAGCCTTTCATACAACAACAACAACAAGACACCAAGAGGATGCAGAAAGAGACATGAGACATGAATCCGAGATGCTGTGTACTCAGAGGATCTGACTTCTTACTGGGCTTGTAGTAGATCTTCCTGATGTCTGGTTTACCATTTTGCTTAGAGTTATTAAAATTTTCTTGTTAATTTGAGAGAGGCCGTGGCAAGTGTAAACTTAACAGAGGTACCTTGGAAACTCAACAGAACAGAGCTTAATACTTTGTTTGGCTGTGGAAGAATATGCTCTGCTCACACCATTTCTACTCCTTCTTTTCCTTCTTTCTTAATGGCACATGTTAGTAGAATCATAAAATTTCAGGAATGACAAGTACAAAAAACGTCATTAGGCTTTAACACCCACATAATGTATGAATCACCTTTACAACATCCCCAGGAGTTGTAGAGGCTAAACTTGAACTTTTTAACCTTGACAACAAGTTCACACCCCACTCACATCACACCGCTGTCGCAAAGCAGCACATCCTTTCTTGGTACTGCTAAAATTAAAAAAAAAAAAAAAACAACAACAAAAAAAAACTCACCATATGATAGACACTTAGCTAAGTGCCAACTCATCATCATTACCACATGGCAGATAGATGATATTATTCTCATTTTACAGGTGAGGACAGTACAGAATGTTGGAGGAAGTATAGCCTGTTTGCAGATGCCTAGCCAGCAAAAACAAATTCTAAAAATTTAAGAGCTGATGTTTAAATTTCTTTGCTCATATCACTGTGTCTTTCCTTGTCCAGCAAAAGATCTACCCCCTAATCATTAGTTCCTTTTTCTGATGAGAACCCTCTAAATATGAGGATTATTCCCATGTCTCCCTCTGTCTCAATTCCATTTTCAGAATAAGCAGAGTTTACAGAAATTATTTTTTAGAAGCAGATCTGGAGTCTGCTTTTTCTCAAGACAAGAAAAACTGTGTTCTCCCCGCATGACTTCACATTGTGCTTCACCAACCCTCACTCTGCATTCGCGCTCTGTTGGCCACAGCACTGGGGTTTTGCAGGTCCAGAATCCAGTGCATCCTTTGGGTATAATCTGATGAGCTCCAAGAGAGCTGATCCCTTTCTAGAGCTAATTTGCTTGTGAATGCAGCCACAGAAAGGCCAACTCAGGTCACAGAAGGGAGCAAAGGAGCAAAGTCATGTGGCATCTGCCTTTATACCAGCACGTTAGTTAGGGTTATGGCCAACTATTCCGGAAGGACAGAGATAATTAGAAAGAAATATTCCAGGTGACTCTTTCACACTGTCTTGGGTGAATTAATAGATTTGTAGTGGCACAAGGACTTGATTTGTCAATATTCTACAATCAGATCATTCGGCCCAGGCAAACCCAACTGCAGGAATTATCCTGGACCATTGAAATCACTGACTTAGGCAGGAGGCAGCAACTTTGCTTTTTACTATTTACTAGCTGGGGTTGCTTTTTGGGGATGTGATGTATATATAACTATTTCAGGAATATTCTGTAGGACTGGCATCAAGTCCTACCTATAATTTATTCCTTGAGTGACTTTGCATAAGTGGTTTAACCATTCTTTGGTCAAAACTCCCATTTGGTCAAATGGGACAAATAAAACAATCTGCTTTGCAGGGTTATTCAGAGTTTTAAATTAAGTTGTGGCAAAACTTTGCTCTAAAAATATACTCACTCCATCAGTCAGATTTTTTTTTTTATTTTCAAGACACACTGATGATAACTTTTAAATAACTTCACATTAAGGTAGAAATTACAAGTGAATATTTATCTACAGAGATTATTTTCCAGTAGTGGCATCATGAGATCCTGTGCCCATCACCAAACCATAGACCTAAAGATGTCATACATGGTAAGACAATGCCATAAAGACACAGATAGTGACGCATTTTTCTAATCATCTAATTTATCTTTGAGTTTAAAAATATACTTTAGGTTTTCAAGATAATAACTGCAAATTTTATTCTGACAGAATACTGATAGGTTATTAACTCAATGAAATAATATCTTAAAATTTGCCTCTTCTTCCTCTCAGTATTTGGTTTTATATTAGAACTCTATTTCCTAAGCTACTTCATCGCAGCTAGTTTTGTTTGCTGCACAGTTATCATATCATCAAAGTGCTTCCTAAAACTAGAAAGGAAAGATGTGAGAGTGGAGCATAGGGTCTGCAGAAAATATGGGTTGTTTAAAATAGCTGATGTGATGCTTAGGGGAATGTGTGGATACAGGACAGATAAATTTTCTAGGTAGCCATGGGGACCTTCAGGCTGGAGATAGAATTTGCAGTGGGATGCAAACAGAACCTTGTAAATTTCTTCAGAGCTCAGCAGCCATGAATGAGAAGAAAGTGAAAGGTACACATTCCTTCTTGGGTGATATTCAGGTAATTAAACTCAGAGGACAAGGAAGTTGAAGATATTCAAAAGAAATCTTTGTGGGGATGAAAGCAGGGAGGCAAATAAAGATAAAGGGCCACAGAAATGTCAGAGTTGAGTGTTGGAGTTGCTGACCATTCAAGTCAAGCCAGTTGCCGACAAGGTCTAAGATATCTTCTGTGATTTTTAGGGGAGAGACCATGTCAATTTATGACCTAGACAAGAATAGAATGAGTAGAATGTTCAAAGGACATGAGTTTCCAAGGGACTTGGTTTCTATAGGAGGGAGATCTTTTGGAAGCTGGTTGCTCCATCCTGCAGCTCTGGGATGGAGACAAGAAAGAGTCACTTCTGTTCAGAGACTCTTCAGGAAATGAGCACTGTTAAGGGTCAACAAAAGTGAGGGATGAGGGGACATCTAGAATATGTTAAAGGCAGCAGGTGGTAAAATAAATCTGTAATGAAGTGAAGGATGTGAAGAGAGAGATTGTAAGAAATTGTAAGAGAGAGAGAGATTGTACACCTCCTACTAGGAACTCTATTTTCTTTAAGACATTTGACCTAGTAATGACCTGGACAATGAAGAGCCTAATGAAAAACAGTCACCCCAAACTGTAATTTCCTGTATTCCCAAGGAAAACTCAAGCAGCCTATATTTTTAGATTCTTTTGATTGCTTTTGTCCTTTTGAAACAAGGTCTAAATTAAGTATTCAATAATCGAACAGCTGGCCCTCAAGTTAAGATGATGAGTTTACAGGAGTCTGTGATCTGAAGGTTTATTTCTAAATCTATTGTGGGTAGAAATGTGGGAAACATATTTCCTACCGGGGGAAAAAAACCATAATGATCAAGGTCAGTGAACCTTCACACCATTTGTGACTCTGACCCCCATTCTCTGTCCCTGCCTAGACTGCTAGCCAGAGAAGCTGGGGCTCCCCTTCAGTATTCAGGGCTCAGCAAGACCTGTAGTTAGAGGCACAGATATTATTCCTGAGGGTCATTGTAGCTCCTGGGGGAGGTGGGCTAGTGGGCTGACTGTGAGCACAGTCTGGAGTAGTAAAGACTGGTCAACTTCTAAAATGTGCATGACAGAAAATAAGTATTTTTTCCTTAAAGTATTAGTGTCTATAAAAAGGTTGACCAGACCAAGAAGATAAACACCTATGAGAGAAATAGTAATTCACAGTAATTCTGAGATAAAGTGTTAGGTAAGTCTCTGAAATAGCATTGAAGTTATTGATGACTGAAGATGGTGTCTGATAGCTCTCCTAGGGACCAATCCTTCTTATTTCTTATTATATAGCCCTCCCTGCCCTTGAGGAAGAAAATTGGTTGAACTTTTTAATGTTGCCACTGTAGTCCTGGAAATTCTTGTTTTAAAAATACATGATGTTTATTTTCTTATGCTTTATTTCCTTAGGAGTTGTAGCTATAAAGAAAGGAAGTTGTATGGAGTTAATTATACTTTAATCTAGTCAAAGCTGTAATGTTCAAAATGTATGAGCACAATATGTAGCAGACACTAATGGCTTGATCAATGTTTATTAAATGAAGCAACAGTCAGCGGATCTTCAGGAAATAGTTATCCAGTTACTCCTCTATAGTGAGGCCATTAGCACATGTTAAATCATTGGATGATGAGGCTGCAAGGGAAGCTGTATACTTAGTGCTTTAAATTAACAAAATTTTACATTTGGATTGGCAAGCTCGTCAAATTTCTGTGGTGACAAGACGTTGCTCCCCTTTGGCTTAATCATCACAGCTCAAGTTTGATGTTAACTTGAAATTTCATTTTTCTTCTAGTTGTGTATGGATCCTGGTTTGATCGTGTTTTAAGTTGGGAAGAGCACAAAAATGATAAAAACATACTAATTTTATTCTATGAAGAAATGAAAAAAGTACGTCTTTTTTAATACTTCTACAATCAAAATTTCTACAATTGAAGTCAAATTAAGTTGAAATAGGACACCCACTAATGAATTATTTTTGCAGGATTCAGAGCATGAATTTGAGGTTTTGATAAGACTTATACTTTTTTTTTTAATTTGCTTGCTGCACAGGATATCTCTAAAAGCATAAAGAAAGTAACTGCTTTCCTTGGTATACATGTAAGTGACAATGAGGTAGATAAGATTGCTTGGAAAACATCATTCAGTGAAATGAAAAATAACTCAATGAAAGAAAACAGTGATCCAAAACACACCATTTGTGCTCTCACCTCTGACAGGAGGCTGATCTTTAGAAAAGGTAAGAGAGATGATGTTTGATATTTGAAGCTTCATATTTGGAAATGGTTCTGTTTTACTGTGTGTTATCTCCCATTCTATGCCTCTCTACCCCATATCCTGCATGATGGATTTGCCATCCCACAGTGAATGTTTCTTAAATGAAGTTCTTGACTTGCATTCTCTCAAGAGGCTGAACTTGCTATGTCCAGTTAGGAAGCAGTTGAGCGAGCTAAGTGTCACACGGATGGAAATGATACATTTTCTTGAAGAGTGTACTTTGTGCCTATAATGTAGTGTGTTTGCTGACAACTTACCCATAATTATGCAAACACACACACCTGCTTTGTCCCAGCCAATCAAATACAGTCTTATTGCTCCTCTGGGCTAAACTAGTGAGGAGAAGGGAGAGATGAGAATGCTGTCTGAGGATGCTGTTCCACATGGAAATACACTCTCTTCTCCTCCCCCGACCCTGCACTAGTGTTCATCTTAGAACAAGGTTGGGAATATCTGAATGGAGATCCATGTGAATTTTAATTCTTATCAGGGACAGAAAATATTTTAATATCTTTCAAATATTTCAAACTTGCAAAGACAAATTTTTCTCTGTTTATTTACCCAGGTTTTAGAAAGTGCGCTTTTTCACCATTCTTTGGGTCAGCTGGGTACAGTTCCTCCCTCAGCAAATATTTGGATGCGGATCTGATATTTTCTTAACTTTGCAAATTACTTTTGCCCTTCTTGGTGTTTCTTTTTTTTATTTCCTTAGAGTTGCAAAACCAGGGCTGGAAGGGGCAGAATCAATTCAGCAAATATTTATTAATAAGCCATTTTCTAATAACTAAGATTCAAAAATAGAGTAAAATGCAGGCCTGCCCTTGAATAGCAGGCTGAGCAAAAGTGAAGCGCAACCTGGATAGAGGAGAGAGAATTCTCCCTAACAAAGTAGGTGAGAGGATAGTTTTGGTTCTGGGACTGGAAACACAGTAGGACTTTACCAGAAAAATGACAGAAGAAACAAAGAGCAAGCACTAGAAGCAAAGAGAAAAGCTCAGAACCAGCATGGATTTAGGTGACATTTTCTACAAGAGCAGGCAGCTAGAGTGATAGACGTGAAACAGAAAAGGGGACTAGAGAGTGGGCCAGAGAGCAAAACTCCTTTCCAGAGAGCTCTCCTTTCCGAGTCCCTTCCTGGTTTGCTGTTTTGAGAAGGAGCTCTGATGTGGCGCGAACTGTGTGCTAGAAAACAGTAAAATTTGAGTGGAAAATTGATTTGGAAGAGGCTAGTTTGGTTTGGCAGATGCTCATGTCCAGATATGAGGTTGTTAGGATAACCTGGGTGACTGTTTGAGCAGGGGCAGTAAACCTCTTTGGGATGGACCTCAGATGAGAAACCAGTTTTAGGAGCCATTGTCAGATTGTAGAATTAAGTAAAATTATGCAGGATGACTGGGAGGGTTAGTGCAGAAAGGAGACCTTTGGTGATCCTCATTTCTATGGAAATGCAATAGTCCAAACCAGGCCAGGTCAAGGAAAGAGCAGGCAGAATTAGGAAGCACATATGGCCCCTTTTTTGTCACACATGAGTTCTGAGAGTAGTTTCCATGGTGGTGGGTGTGGGGCTGGATTGAGGGGATTGACAAGATGAGAGTTAAAGAAGGGGAGACCTAACGAAGGACTGCTCCTCAAGGACAGTTGCGAGTGAAGCATGGAAGCAAGTTGATAGAGAACTTAGGAGAGAGTCAGGGTCACGACAAAAATGAGGGTGGGTGGAGAAGATCAAGGATGTCAGAAAGGACTCAGAAAAGGCCCTGTGAAGGCTGGTGAAATAGCCAAGGACAGAGAGACAGAAAGAGATTAGGCAGAACTGTGGTCAAGAAGGTGGAGAGAAATGAAGTTCTGAGACTTCTAGCAGTCCAGTCGTATGTCCACACTTACATCTTTTATTGCCACCCTCTGAGAGCTGATTAAATACTCAGTGTTCATACATCTTATCCTAGAAACCTGAGCAATTTTAGTCTAGTGAGAATAGAGTTAGTACCTGGCCTAACTGGTACTATGGGCTCCTAGGTTATTCTAGCTATCCTAAGATGATTTCATCCCAGGTGAAATCATAGTCACAGTTGTAGCTAATAACATTCATTCTAGTGCATTTAAATTTTATCCAAGAAGTAGGTTCCTTCCATCTAACAGAGCACAGAAGGCTAACAGTGGAAAATTCCTCACTGATAATAGTCACCATAAAAGCCTCTTGGTAAATGTGGATGATACGAAGAATTAATTTCAATGAAGGTCCAGTATAGCTCATTTACTTCATTCTTTCTGCTGGCTGGATGGTTGGGGGTGGGATATTTATTATTTAAAAACAACTGTCTCAAGTCAGCTAATTTGGTTGTTGGTTTAGAACCCTTGGCACACAGAGGTATGATACAGGACATTCTATATCTGCAGTTTTCTTTAAAAACCAGAAATAAGCTCATGTAGGAAATGACTGCAAGATAAGGTGACAATACAGAGTAGTCCTTAAAAGTCTCAGAATCCAAGTGCTCACACATATTAAAACTTAGGGAGAAAGTTACAAGAGCAGGGAAAGCTATAGGACAATATTGCAAGCTGCAGTACTGCTAATAACAATGGAAACCCAGAACACACTGAAATGGCCACTAATCAGAAACTGTTAAATATACTAAATCATACCCATCCATTCAGGGAGTACTAGAACTATAAAGTAAGAATTGCTCAAGTGCTTCCTATTTTCCAGCATATTATTTGATATATCTTACTTAAATTCCACAGACTTTGAGGAAAAACGTCATATTTTTCTCACTCTACTGAGGCACCAGATATCTGGATAACATCAATATCACACAACTAGTTGCTGATAGAGTCATGATTTTGAGTCCATAACTATTGAACCATAACTTTTGTTGTAGGCGTATAAACATTAATATGGGTAGGTGAACAATGTAACTGAGAAAATGATGTAAAATTTTAGTTTTAAAATATAATATACATATATTCACATGTGTATGTGTATATATGTGTGCACACATACATATATGTATATATATGCAATGAAGAATACTTGTAAGAATTCATACCAGCTTGTTAGCTATGTGAGTTTAGTTTATTTTCATGATTTCTATCTTTGACTTACATGTATTTTATGTAACCCACAAATATTATTACTAAGTTTTTTTTTTAAAGAATCTTTTTGGAAAGCATGAAAAAACTAAACCCCAAAACTAACAGAAAGTTACATCAAGTCAAAGGACAGAAGAGAGAAGTGACTCAGGCAAAGTGTCATCAGAGGTGGAGGGAATACCAGGAAGCGCCAAGGGATATTGATAAGGAGCACAAATAACATTAATCTCCCTTTTCTAAGAGCTGTGCATTTTGATCTCAGGAGCTGACCTCATGCTCCTTAATGTGTCTGAGAAGCAAAATCATTCCTAACCACACAGCTTTCCATCTGACTATCTCTTTTCTTTTGTTCCTCCCACACAGAAATCCATTTTGTGTC
Source organism: Uropsilus gracilis (assembly GCA_004024945.1). Lineage (NCBI taxonomy): Eukaryota > Metazoa > Chordata > Mammalia > Eulipotyphla > Talpidae > Uropsilus > Uropsilus gracilis. Next base: position 32,392 of record PVHY01015882.1, read on the forward strand.
TTAAGTTCAATCTTTTGACCCAGCTACTCAACAGCACCAAACATCCTTAGGTTGTGTTGCATTTCTTTGCTGCAGGTGACCTTGTGTGATGTTCATTCAGACTTCATGTTTATTGAGCACTGGATTAGGTCCTGCAGATTACACAACAATACCTCCTCATCTAAGCTGAAAAGAGTATATTAGTTAACAGGAAGGAAAAGATAATAGACAACAATATCAGACAGTTGTAAGAAGGGATGAAATGATGTATTATCAGCTGCGTATGCCTAGATCCCAGGGATGAAGCTTGGGAAGAGCACGACCATGGTGAGCTAGATCCAGGACTAGTAAACATGATACCATGGAGGTGAGAAGGGAAGCCCTGATGAGTGAGGTGTGGCCTAGGCTGAGGGGGTGGCTTTTAAGCAAGAGGAACCGATAGATGGCATGAAGTGTGTATTTGACTTCCACCTCCAGACACCTTGGACTGAATGTGAGGCAGTCACACAGTTCACCTTGTGTTTGTGGTTTCGGTTGTCTGTTACAATTTTATAGCCTGAGTATCCTTAAATGAGACTGATTGCCTAGTTCAGTGCAATCAGCCTCCGCCATGGCTGTAAAACTGGGTGGGGAACAAGCCCAAACATTGGTCTGCTTTATATTTTATAACATGTTGGTGAGGTGCTCTTTGCAGACTCAACTAAACTCTAGGGTATTTTATGTATTTTTAGCCTTCCCTTCTTTTAAAGAAATAACCTTTTGAACTGCAAAAATTAATCCTTACCCAGGAAATTAGGCACTATTGATTCATACATGAAGAAAAGAATCCACCATCTTATCACCAAGAAGTGAAATGATTTACATTTTCCTATAAATTTTGCCATTTCTTTTCTGAGTACTCTAAATTGAAATTGTTCTTGTCTGATATGTTTCTAATTTTTCCAGGAGCAGTTGGAGACTGGATAAACTACTTCAAAGCAAAAGAGAGTATTTGATGAACTATTCACAGAGAAAATGAAACACAGTGAACTAGTAAGACACTTTGAAGATTACTTTTAGTATAAATGGAAAATGAAACCAATTTCCATTTTACATGATGCACTGCTTGGCGAATACATAAACACTTTTCCACCAAAGTGGAAAGCATCTATTTCTTTCTGTGAGAAATGGATACTTTATGAATGTGTCAGAATTGGCATGTGTGAGAAATTTAGATTTGGCAATAGTAGAGAATTATTATAAAAGGAAGTCTATAATTTTTGAATGGCTGAGTTATATATCTGCTTTCAGGATACTTTTAAGGCAAAGAGATTAATTCTAGTCAGTCTAACATGTGGGTGTTTTATAAGCTGCATTAAAGTACAACAAAAGAAGGAGGTTATATAAAATAGCAAACTTCTGAGAATAATATGTTTTTGGACTGTTTGGATCATTGTGACAGATTTATATATATTTTTATTTCCACATTCCTCAAAGCCTATGTAGAAATATCCTATGGTGACAAAAAAGTGACAAATGTAAACTTATTAAGGGAGAAAGACAAAACAGGTAAATGATATCAAGTGATATCCCAAATATTTATGAGAAAGAAGAATGAAATCATTTTTGTTTCCTGGAAAAATGGGAATAAAAGGAACATATTTCAACATAATAAAAGCCATTTATGATAAACCCACAGCAAACATCATCCTTAATGGGGAAAAACTGAAATTATTTCAATTAAGATCTGGAACCAGACAAAGATGCCCACTCTCACCACTACTTTTCAATATAGTGCTGGAAGTTCTAGCTAGGGCAATAAAGTAAGAGAAAGACATAAAAGGAATACACTTAGGGAAAGAAGCAATGAAATTATTATTATACGCAGATCACATGATACTCTATGTATGTAGAAAACAAAAAAGAATCCACAGAAACACTAATTGAAATAGTAAGCCAGTTCAGTAAGATAGCTGGATACATAATCATCACACAGAAATCAGTGGCCTCCTACATAAAAAAGTCAGAAGAAGATGAAATTTAAAAAATCACCTCATTTACCACTACACCAATGAAAATTAAATACCTGGGAATAAATGTAACAAAAGAAGTGAAAAATCTATATCAAGAAAATTACAAAACATTCTTAAAAGAAATAGAAGAAGACATTTTTAAAAAATGGAAAGACATGACCTGCTCATGGATTGGAATAATTAACTTTATCAAAATGGCTCTTCTCCAAAAAGCCATCTACAGATTCAATGCAATTCCATTAAAAATTCCAATGATATTCTTTAAAAAGATAGAAAAAATTACTGAAATTCATCTGTAATGACACCAGACCTCAAATATCCAAAATCCTCCTGACCAAATGAAGAGAGAAGGTAGGTATAATAATCTCAGAGTTCAAATTATACTACAAATCCATAATAATTAAAGCAGTATGGTACTGGTATAAAAACAGATCATCAGACAAATGGAACAGAATTGAGTGCCCAGAAATAAAATCACACATATATGGTCAACTAATCTTTGACAAAAGGGCAAAAAAAACTTACTTTGGAATGAGAATAGACTCTTCAATAAATGGTGCTAGGAAAACTGGACCACTATATGCAAAAATATGAACCAAGACAATTCCCTCACACCATGTAAAAAAACTAACTCAAAATGGATAAAAGATTTGAATGTAAGACCTAATACCATAAAATACATAGAGGAAAATATGAGCAAAACATTCCAAGACCTATGCTTCAAAAGCCCATCTACAGATTCTGAAAAAAATGAAGGAAAACA
>PVHY01015883.1:0-35032 GCA_004024945.1 Uropsilus gracilis
CTCCTCCTCTCTCATTCCATGGTTCAGTCCCATTGGTTGTTTTCATTTTTTATTTGTTTGGTTTTCCCTATATCTCTCATATAAGTGAGACCATCCTGTACTTCTCTTTTTCTTTTTGGCTTATTTCTGCCATATGAGTCTTTCTAGTTCCATCCAGGTTGCTGCGAATGAGTCATAATTCTTGAATCTGAATACTAGAAGCAGGACTCAGCTCTGCTCATCCCCAGGACCTAAAGTTTTCTCTAGTCTTCTGTTTAGAGACAGGGGGACTAAAGAGTTTTGAATGGAGTTAGTCTGCCTCTTAAAAGGTGATTTCTGGTGGGTGAGCACTTTATGACTTTACTTCAGGACTGTGGGGACAGGAGACTATGTTTGAGATGTTTGAGAAGGGGGATGAGAGAGACTTCAGTCATCTCTCTACATCCTTTTAAAACCCAATATTTACCACTTGGTTTGAAGGAGACAATTCTTTTTTATTTTAGAGTTTGCTGCTGGTTGACCTGCAAGAGTGTTAGATATCTAGTATTGAGCTGATATTCGGCCTGTCCCACAAAATAGCTTAGGTCTTCTAGTTTTTAAGTTTGATTATCTATAAAAAACTAACACCACACTTTTTTTCCTATAGTTTCTATTTTGTCAGCTACATTTCAGTTCCAAGTGACAGAAACCCAATGGGAATTAAGTTGAGATGATTTCATTAGGTGATTTATTAGAAGGATGGAGGCTAGATCATGGAATGTAAGGAAGAGCTATTCAATCAGGTAGTTTTGAGAAGCTCAGGTTCTAGAACTAAGATTGTACATCACCAGAACTCTCTGTTACTCATTGTGGCAAATTTCCTCATATAGTAGGGAAGGTGGCTAACAGGAGTTGCTGACATATCATTTTGACTTCGTAAGAAAGATCTAAGAAACACAATCTTGTTATAATTATCCAGGAATACTATTGTCTTGACTTGCTGGGTTTACATCTACCACCAAGCTTCTGTGAAATGAGAATCTAGATAATGGCTGTTGCTTGTATCAGTCACCCCCTGTGCATCAGTGCAACTCCGCTGGTCCCTACTTCTCACTGTATTCGTAGCTGTAGTCAGTGTTCAGTCCCCAGGACATGTCTGCCAGTCTTGCAGACAGAATCTCAGTTGAGCCCATGGATAAATACTCTGCATGTTCATCTACAAGCATATAGTATTGAATACCAGTCTATAATGGGGGAGGTCACCTTAAAGATGCATTCTCATGTGGTTTTCCCTTCTTACCATATTTTCTTTCCCCCCCCTCCTTGAGATCATTTTGGAAAAAAAAAAAACTGCTAGTATGTCAGCCATTACTTTTTTTTTTTTTTTTTGAGACTAGGTCTCACTATTGTTGCCTGTGGAATCTCAAGCTCACATTGCCTGGGGTACCACAGACTCAACGCCCAGCCTCAGCTTCCCAGATAGCTGAAATTACAGGCATGCACCACCAAGCCCAGGTATTTTTTTGGAACTAGGTCTCACAATGTTGCTCCAGCTGGGACTCGAATGGCAATCCCTAGTTCCATAGAGTGAAGTTTACTGGCACATGCCACTGTGCCTGGTTCAGCCATTTTCAACTATGCATTTTTGGAGGACCCAAAAAAAGAGAAGGCTCTGTTCTCTTTGGCCAGGGGCAGGCACATCTTCTCCAAAACTATGTGGGTCCGGTAGTGACAACTTTTTGTTACCAGAAGAAGAAACTGAGATGTACATAGACAAAATGAATGAATGAATGAATGAATGAATAACAAAGATCCTCCAGAACCAAGAAAGAAGAGAGAATACACTCTTGATTGTGTGCTTCCAGTTAAATTGGTATTAACTATCTCTTCTTACTAAAGTTGACAAGCATTTACTACACATAATTTAACTAAAGCCATACCAACTCCTTTTCTCTCCTGTGGAGAAAGAACATATATTTGAACAACTTCTTTTACTCTTCTTTCTGAGCACACAGGTAGCTTTCATTCCCTGTCATCCTTATGGTCAAATGTGGTCTTGTGAATAATTTCTAACCAATAGAATAGAAATAAAAATTGTATACTTCTGGCTCTTTTTTTTCATCTGACTAATATTACAATCTTGGAGTAATTTTGGGAATCACCTTTTATTGATGGTAAACCAACAGTCAACCCGGGACTCTGAAAATATCAGCAAGTAGTAAAGCTTGAACCCTTGTTGATCTGGTTCTATCTTGGAGTGTTACATGACAGACAAAATTCTATTCTGCAGACTCATTATCTGCAAAGTCTATAAGTCGCAGCAACTCATTTCAACCCAGTTATTAGTGTATCTCCACCCCAATTGCTCTCTCTTTTCCTCCTCCCTCCCACCTGGATTTCAAGGTTTTTGTTTTAGCTCATAGACTTACTACTCCCAATGATCACATATCCAGTCCTCACATGTTGAATATTTGAATACATAATAAAAAGTTATGTGGTACTTGTGCCATTTGGAAGATGCACAGTAAACTAATTGGATGTTGGAATAAACAAATGCACTAACATTCAATAATTAAGTGTCTAAATCACCAGAGTTCCTGGAAAAATCTCAAAATATTATTCTAGTTATTAAAAAGCAACATTCTAAAAGGAGCATGGCCTGGGTATCTAAAATTGAAGGCATCTGAAAACTATTTTGTTGAGTCACATATTTACTTGCTTAGTGTCACTAAACAGGCAAAACAAGGCAACTAGAGAAACTCACAAGCATGCATAAGAAGAATGGACAGAAATCTTCTCTGGAGCATGGTTTTCAAAGCATTGGTAACAAACAAAATGTTCATCACTGGGAGAATCAACAAACTATGATATATCCTTGAAATAGAATACTATTCAGAAATAAAAAAATGAACAAATGAACCATGACTGCATACATCCATTTAAATATTTCTCAGGAACACAATGTCCATGAAGGAAAGTAAACAAGTTGCAGAAGGATATCTGATACCATTTATGCAAAGTTTTAAAAAACACACAAAAATCTAGGATAGCTTGCAAATCCTATCTGTATGTGGGGGAAAAAAGATGCATAGAGAAGAAAGCGAATTTCAAGATAACAATTTCGAAAGCAAGAGAGAATTGGGAAGGATACACTGGGTGCTTCCAATACACACGAAAACTTTTATTTAAGGAATTATTTCTTAAAATACAAGAGGCAAATATAAAAATATTGACATTGATCAAAAGCTGACTGATGGGTACAACATATTCATCAAATTGTTCTTTCTTCTTTGCTGTGCTGTTATATTTCAGATCTATTAAATATAAGAAAAGAATGAGCGTGTCCATCTAACAATCTCAACAGGACAAGATATAAGGTGGAGGTGGGTATTAGTGTAATTCCAGTCTTTGTTCTAGCCAAGAAAAAAAGATGAGACTTTTTTTAAAGAAATAGTCAAAAAAATTACTGTGTGCTCCTTAACTTACCCAATCAAGACTCCAGGCACAAAAGAGGTGATGACTCTGAAAGAATCCACAAAAACTGTCACCCTTGGTTTACTATCATACCTAAATCACTGATTTAATAGTGTGGGTTTCCAGGAGGCTCTCATTATTTAGGAAACAGGGGGTAATCCTAATAGCAACTTGAAGATCCTAATAACAACTTGAAGTTGTTATTATTAGTCATTTTTGCTCCTGAACTGTCAGATGTGGATGCAGGTTGAGAGATATGCTTTTTTTTTTTTTTGTAGCTATGTCTTGAACCTGTGGACTCAAGTGATCCCTAGCCTCAGCCTCCCAGGTAGCTGGGATTACAGGCCAGTGCTACAACAACCAGCTGCTTTAAGATAAAAAGAACAATTTTTATCTGTCCCATTTCCCCTCTGGCACACTAGAGAGTGGTCATTAGCACATCTCTCACCTGTGACACAGCTTTCTGACCTCTTTGAAGTGTCTCAAAAGACTTATGACCAATTAATGACTGTTACCCCCACAGGTAAATTATCCTGTTATCACGCATCCCCATATCCTCTCTGCTGTACGTCACGTATGCATTTGGGAATCGGGTTGCTACTTCCTCATTACACCATTGTCATCTTTTTTTTTTTTTTTTTTTTTTGCCAGGGTACACAAGGGGCTCATAGCCTCATTAAATTGGACGTGCTTTCCAGGATCCCCATTCTGTGGGTTGGTCCCACAGATTGCTGTCAATCTCTTCCTTCTCATTTCTTCTTTCCCACAAGGGACTCCTAACACTGAATGATCTTGAAAGGAGGAGGAGCTAGTGTAGATGTGGGGGAAAGGATGATCCTATTGCAGAAAAGCTACCATTGACAAGAGGTCTACAGAAGGGAATTTCAGAGAATAACATTAAATTTAATGGGGCAAGCATGGTCCTTATTTCAAGTACCTGCTTAGTTACTTATTTGCAATGCAATCTTGGGAGGTGGCTTATCCTCTGTGAGTCCTCGCCTATGGTAAAATGTTGTCTACATCATGGACTGGTGGGGAAATTAAACAAGACAGCATACATAAGGCATTCACATACCACCTGGATCACATTACAGATTTCCTTCCATACTATGGAGGGATGACTCCCTACAGAGGAATGAAGCTCTTTGTGCAGCATCACAACAGAAGGATTTCAAAGAAGGGGGGAGTATGGCAACAAGAGGAGGAGGGAAAATGCAGAAAAGAATAAAGGGTGTGTGTAGAATACATGTGCTGGTCCTGCTCTTGCCAGAAAAGTAAACATAAAATGTTTTTCCTGTTGCCTGGCTACTCTTAAAGTTGGGAGGTTTTGAGGGATTTTTTTGGTTTGGATACAAAAATGGTACTCAAAGTTTAGAAGCCCCTTTTCTAACTCAGTGGAAATTCTATAGAACTGAAGAAATTCTGATGATTTTTTTTCTCTAATATCACAAAATAACCTAGTCTTAAAGGAGTAGGTAGTAGAGTTGATTTTTTGAATGGAGACAAAACCCTGCAATAGTTTTTGCTTTCATCCCCTCTGCCTACTGTTTCTTGTCTGTTCAATGTCACTTCTAGTCAGAGAAGGGGTGTTCATGAGGGGCCACTGTAGACAGCTTCCCTCATTCTGGACAGCACTCCCTACTTCTCCTGATACCCTGTCTCTTTCTTCCTGGAGTCATGTGAACTTTCCAGGAGTTTTCTAGAAATTAACTGCTTTCATATTTATGTGGGAACAAGCTGTCACCATGGAGGCCTATGAATCACTAGCAATTGTCTTTCTGAGTCTGATGAATTGATGTCTGAGACTGGCTCCCTCAGCCTTCTGCTTCTCTTTCATAGGTGTCTAATCAGACACAGCCTCCCTGGGCAAAATGCACCTCTTTTCCCACCTCACTCCAATACCCAGTACCAGATAAAAAAAACCAATGGTCAATGGAATTTGAACTATCCTACAAATAGGATATGCTGTTGATAGTGTGTATATATATACAAACAGGATAATTTGATAAATATAAAATATGCTGTTAACAGAAGATGCATAAATACAATGATAAAAATTTCAGGAGACAGTATAGGAAAATATAAATCAGATCATTGGTCTATTCATGTTAATAACAGATGATATACACTTTAATGCAAAAAACTCTGTTGGAATAGAAAGGGTCATCACATAATTGTAAAAAGAACAATGTGAAATATAACAATTCCAAGTTATATTTAACATCTAATAACTTAGTCTTAAAATTTACAAAACATAATTTGATAGAATCAGAAAATGAAATTTAGAAAGCCACAATTACAAGTAGACATTGAAATATCTCTTGGTACATGATAAAAAATTTTCATTAGAAAATTTATGGAAGAGTTGAATAATACAATTAAGAAGCTTGATCTTTATATATATTAAGAGCATAAAACAATTTCTAACCATCAAAGAACTCATATTATTCAAACCACCTTTTTATTATTAATTAACTATGTAACAAACCACTACTCTAAGAAATATAAGGAACTATCATGGGCCATGTCTGAAAGTTTTGGACAGCAGAGTCCAAGAAGAATAGGCCCAGGAAGATATTTCAGTGTTTGGAGGGAGAGTGGTAACCGGAATGGTACCTACCTACGTGTGCATAAGTTACAGCCAACCTAAGATCCTATTGACCTGGCTCCTGGAGACATCAGTGGTTTGGACCCTTGTCCTGTGCCACTGTACAGAGTTCAATTATGTACCTGTACTGAACTGATGTTGATCAATGGAGGTCTAGGGAGATGCCTCATGTACTGTACTGAATTGTACCTAGTAATAACAAAGTATATACCATGACAATAAGTTTGGAGTTCTCAAAGTAGTCTACCATGTCAACTCTGATGTAAGACTAAGAATGAGCCTGTGGAGCATGGTGGCTATACTTCTGAAGGATGCTGTGATTTTTATTCATTTAGACATTGCAACCCGTAACCTCAGGATGTAAAAATTAGTCCTTCCATCTGCCCTAGAAATGTGTTGGATATTTTGAGTCTTAACTTCCTCAAGGATTCTTTTGAAAAAATGAATCCAGTTTGACTTACTAAAGCAACATCTATGCTTAGTCTTTTGGTCAATCCAAATATTTTGCTGACATTTATTAAGACTTGGTTGACTTTGCTTCCAAAAAAACTACTGAATGAATGCTTTTTGAGAAAAGGAAAAATGAGCAGATATGGCCACAAGAGGGTAGAATATGTTCATGTTCATTATGTGCCTTTAAATTGGTAGGGTTAGTAAACTGGTAGATTAGGATACTCTTACATATTTCTTCATCTTTACTTTAGGAGAACTTTTAAAAATTAGGAGCTGTATTATGTATGGCAAGGCTTTCGTACACTTTACTTCATGTCTTTCTCCTCAGACTGATAGCTAGAAAGTATCAAAAGTCTCTCATTACTCAACAGAAAAAAAAGTAAAAACAAAAAATGGAGATAGGCCATAATGTGATAAAGTTGGATATAATTTTTCACTGACTGAAAAACCACATCCAAATTATATTTTGTCATTATCATATGTCAGAACTTTGATACAGGTTTACCATTACTGAATATTTTCATCAAACACTTGTACAAAGGAACAGCATTTTAGGTTTATCAAAATTTCAAATGACCCAAATCTTGAAAAAATACCCAATACACTTGAATCTCATGATTCTAGGTAGACACACACACACACACACACTCACACACACACAAACAAATATAAATATATATCTACCAGTATATATGTATGAACCCATGATAATGGGTTTGTGGTCCCCTAATTCCAAGAGAAACAAAGCCTATTAAACCAATTTCTTTCACTAGTCTGATTTCCACCACCCAGTTAACACACCACCAGAGATGCTAAAATAAATGTGATAATACCAGCTTAATGGTGAAAATGTGGGAAAACTGAAAATCTTACACATGGTGGAAATGAAAAACAATACTATCACTTTGGGAAAGAGCTTGTAAGTTTCTTATCAACCTAAAGACAGTTACCATAAAACCAAGAGGTTTCACTTCTACATATTCATCCACAAAAAAAGAAAAGTATTTGTCTATATAAAGACCTATATATAAAGGTGTATGTATGGTTGATTCCCTAGCATGAGACTCTAGAAAAGACAAATCTAATTTATAGGAATAGAAGCTCAGTGGGTTAACTGAAACTGGAACTAGGAGGACCAGTTGCAAATTACAAGGACTGTCCTGAGTGATAGTACCATTTTCTGCTTTGCCTGAGGTGATGGTTATGCTATGGCATACATCTGTAAAGGTCATTAAATCATATTCACAAACTATGTACTTTTTTTTTTTACATATAAGTGCCTTTATAAAGTTGATTAAAATAGTATGTATGACTCTTAAGAAAAAGATAGATACCAATAAAATATTTAGTAATAGAAACTGAAGCTTCGTGAATAAACCTGAGATGAAGAATTTGAGTTTTAGGAAGAGACCTAGAAACAGAAGTTGTTGATCTCTGACTTGAGCTATAAAACAATGAATAGCTTCTTGGCATGTGTAGATTAATTTAATTAATTGGCATCCACATCAAAAACAGAAATTCTACTATAACTTTAAGTAATATTATGTATTCTGAATTGTCCTCATGGCCTAAAAGACACAACTTAGGTCGACAAAAAAAATAAATGATAATCTTAGCATGATCCTAACTATTGTTATAGAAGTACTGATATTTCTGTTGGTGAAAAATAACCTATAAATTCACAAGAAAATTTTCTGACATTTAAGCTCAGTTCTCCTTCGAAAGACCACGTTGGTGCCAAAAGCAAATTAACTAACTTTCCCAATATGAGACAGCGTGCTCACATTTCAAATAAATGTGAGTCATTTTGTCAAGCAAATCTCATTTTCTATCACAAAAGGACAACTATTAGGAATATCTAGAGTCTTTTAAAAAAATGTCAGAAAGATACATATCTTTCTGAGATATGAAAGTCAAGAGATAGTTTAGTTAAAACCACAGACTGACCCTTAAAGATTCTGCTAGAATATTGTCTGCTGGAGGCATGGCTACATTGCATCTAGAGGTAAGCCTGAAACAAGAAGATTTATAGGTGGTACCCTCTCCAGGTGGAAATTCAATGATGTGGCAATGTAAAACATGAGTTCTACATTTTACTCTAAATTTGAATAAATATTTATACGAGGACAACTTTTTAATACTATTCTGTGTTCTCAAATGCTTGAGTGGTATGGCACCACTAGGAGAATGATGCCAACATGACACTGATTTCTGGTTAGCTGGTTCTCTAGGCACACTATGGAGATCTTGTACTGCAACCATCCCAATCTCAGTTGGTTCATAATTGGTTCTGCCAGTTGAAGAAGAATGTCGGAGCCCTTGATGGCACCTCGGGAACCAGGTACACAAGCACACCCAGCAAGGGACTGGGCCAATTGTATGGCAAGCAGTTAAGGCTGGGCAGGGGAGCCTCCTAGCCCTCTAGTAATAGCCACACTCTTTCTTTGGCCCCTCTCTTAGTTCTCTTGCATTCTTTCCTTTCCCCCAGGGTGATTCCGCCCTTATGACCCCTCCCACCTAGGCCTAGGTATACCCACCTATGCATGCACACTCCCATTGAGCTAGTATGTACAATCATGGAAAGGGTGCAATACCAGAGGTGCCGGTCATAGAGGCTATTGGTAGGGGGTAAACACCATGACCATCTATTTACCCTTCAACGTTCCATCTCTTACACTCTATGGCAGGAGAAGGAGTGAGGCAAGTGGATGGGGGATGGACATGGGTGATTTGTTGGAGGGGAAAAATGCTTTATGGCTTTTGCAAACATTTAATGGCAAAATTCATGCAAAAGAGAAAACATATTTTGCTTTTATGTTACTAGTCCAACATGTTTTGCTTTGCCAGACAGCTCTATCACATATTTCCGAATAGAACTATTAGTTCTTGCAAACCTGATCCATAGTTTTAGAAAGGCTTTATATTGTGCTGCTCAGCTTGAACTCTAAAAACTCTCCAATTGCTAAACCAAACATACTCAAGGCTTGCCAAGGAAAATAATTTCTTTTCTTATTTCCTGTACTCCATCAGCATACAAAACATAAAATAAGCCAAAAATTCCTCCACAGTGGGCTTGCAGTCTGAAGGAGACCATATTTTCTACGTAGCAAGTCCAATACTTTTTCCGAATCAATTTTCTTGCTGACCACATTGGGCATTGAGAAATCAATGAGTGCTTTCTTGGGAAAGGGTTGAATTGGTGGTGGTATTAAGGCTTTAGAAAACAGGAAATGGGTTTCTATTGCTGTATATAACCAGGAGAGAACAGGACAGCTAGATCACATTGTTAAACGTGCTTGAATAATCTCCAGAGATAGTTACTACTACTCTTTTGATGCAAATCTGAACCAAACCAACGTTTATCTATTACTGCTCATTTAAGGACAAAACTAGGATAATACCCATGGACTTTCCTGCATTTTCTCTCTTTTCAAGTAGAGATCAAGTTGGGCAAGACCAATTCAAGAATTTTAAGAAGTCTTTAGTACAAACATATTTCATCCATTAGGGTAATGTTTTCCTCAGGCTTGTCCAGGAATAAATCCCAATCTTCTCCCCTTAAGATCCCAAAGACACAGCTGATTTGTTTTCAGTTGGGGCAATGAAATTTTTAAATGGGAAACACATGTCCATTTGGTCTGAAGAAGACATGCTAGGAAGCTTCTTGTTTACGAGGCCCCCACTCAGCAATAATCTGACAGCTGCAGAAAGACTAAACAAGCAACAAGCCATTAACTCCCAAATAATAGTTCTTCCTACAAAGACAGTGGATTTTAAATCCATGTAGAAACTCGTTATCTTATATAGTATTTAAAAGACTCGCTGTTTCAAAATGCAGGAAATGCTGTTAAAAACTTTATAAAGTTGTTGCCCTTCTTCCTGGAACAGAAATAATTGAACTAGCTGCTCCACCCACATGCTTGCATGCATTCTACTCCTAGGTAGGATGGAGAACTGTAGGCCATTTTTCCCCGTTTTAACGTTAGTTTCTTTTCTAAATTCAGAGTCTCATGGAAAATCAAGTCAGGAAAATGGGAAAAAATATTATCTCCAGTGATAATTAAACGTACAACATAGAGAAGTCGATGAATTAAAAGAACTTAATGAAATGTTGGTGTGGTATGGGAGCATATGGTGCACTTTTTGGTGGTATAGGAAAAACAAGATTTACCAATTTTTCTTATAATTGCTTCCCTGGATTAAGCATGTATTCATGGCCCTATGGACTGCTGCAATAGTGAGTTGCACTTGTTAATAAAATAATAGAATGTTTAATTGCATACAATAGTTCATATAAATTCTGAGGAGAGTTTCTAGAAATAGCAGGTTTTAGAAGAAAAACAAGCCCTTAAATTGACAATAATGATGTATGATACCATGTACTAGCTGCTAACCTTGTTAAAAGATCTGAATGTTACATATAATGTTTTCTGGAGTTTTTCAGTATTTGAATACTTGCTATAGGTTTTAGTTTTTTTTAGTACTACCAAATGTAATATCTATTATTTGTTAATAACAAACATTAATATACTGGTAATTAATAATAAATGTAATCATTAAAAAGTTTCAGATATTGATAATATGGATAGATAATAAGTCAAGGTATAAAAATATACTTTTAGAGGAGCTTTAAAAATAATTTATAAACTTTGGAATTCTTAAGATTTCTCAGGAATTCTGATTTCCGGTTTGCAAAACTAATAACTTTGAAAATTTGGAACACTAGTTGTGTTTTTTTTTTTTACTCCTTTGCTGCTTTAATTATCAGTTTCACTTTTTCTCACAGTGATTGTATTGTAGAGTGAACATATTTCAAATTGAATGAATAAAACCATAGTTTCTAATTCAACAAGAAAAAATGAGAAGAAATATATTGAAATATAGAAAATAGTACTAAGTGCACTTAGAAAGAAACATCATTCCAGAATACAATACTGGGCCTTTGTTTCTAGTGCCCTAATATTGGTGAAAATGTTTTTAGCACTATCATTACTTGATATAAGCTTTTTTTTTTTTTTTCAGAGAAAAGCCCTTTTAGTAAGTTGGGCAAAACACTTGGTAATATGGAAACATTAATATGTCACTGGATTGTTGATTAGAGAATATCAGAAATTTCACTGTACCTTTTTAGGTACTTTAGGGAAATAAAGAGTATAAATTCAGACAGTTATCTCAAATAATCTTCCAGGAGGCTCTAGGTTAAATAACCTTTCCTTTCCAAAACTGGAAATTCTTTCTCCCTTCAAATGGGAACACACACACACACACACACACAAAAGGATCAGCCAGAAAAGAAAATCAAAGGTAAGGTGTGATCCCAAAATGCTAAACTCACTAAAACACTTCAACCATTCAGCTTTTCAATGTTTCCAAACCTCAGTCATTTAAGTACCATTTTATACTTTCAGCAACATCTGTATACCATCCATACTCATATTTACTTAATATTTTTATTTAATTAGGTTCATTTTTTAACTTTGCCTTGTCCCAAACAATAATAAACATGAAATTATTGATTGATGTGCAAATTTTATATCCCTATAATGCATTTACATAATTATGACATATAGCATAACACATTGGTATATAACTGCTACACTAAACAAGTGTCCATCTGTGCACCATTTGAAATCATCTTCTTTACTGCTGGACTACATTTTGGGGGAGGACATAAAATTCATTTGCACTGGGTTCATTAGTAAAATCTAAGGAAATCATCTTGCTTTAAATGACGAAGCAAAAGTAGACCCACATAATCACACTGCCCAGGCTAAAGAGGACCCCCAGTTTGGTCTAATATTCTGCTGTCATCTACTTAACATTCTTAACATTTTTTGAACAAGAAGACCCATATTTTCATTTTGCTTGAGGTCTTGTGTATTCTATGCCAGTCCTGAAGAGATGAAGGAATATAAAAGGGTTGGTAACCAACCATAGCTTGGTTGAAACCTTGAGATTTGTTTTTCATCATGAACTTCTGCCATTAAGTGGTTGTTAGAGAAATTACCACCTTGAACTATGTAAAATATACATGGAAGTTTAAAAAAAATGCTAAATAAGTGTTATCTTTTATTAGAGTGTACAGCAGTTTAGGGAGTTAAGAAGACATTCATTTATCAATTAGAAACTCCACAATTAGGAGTAAAATTGTATGCGTAAGTAATGATTAAAATAATAGTTTAGAAAAGAAATTCAGGAGCCATTGGTGAAAATGTGAAAGGGAGAGGTTTGAGCCATTAAAGAACTCACATATTTATTTTTAGAAATGTCAGCAGTAAGCCAGTTAAAACCTTCACAATCTAGTCCAACTTTGCCCTCTACCAGCTTCAGAAATAACCAGTTACCCCAAATACAAACCTGCTCCAAAAATATATAAATCCCAGGTTGAGTGTCAATGGAGACTCATATACCAGGTATTTAAATTTGAAAATTTAAAAATTATAAAGCAAGTTAACAAGTTAACAAAAATTCTTGTACTAATCTACACAGATACTCCAACCTTCACAATCAGGCAAACCAGAGTCTAACTTAAATTTCCCGGATACTTGGGAGTCCCAATTTTGGGCATGGTGCTTTGGGGATAGCTGACTCTCCGCCCAAGCGTTCAGCCTACTCCTTATCAGTTACTACACCAGTTTTACCTGCCATGGGAGGGGCCTCATACAGGCCAGGTAGACATGAGCTAACACACTCTAGCTTCTACACACCAAAAAATACCTGTCCTTTGACTTCAGCTCAGTAAAGTAGATTTGGGAGTCATTTGAGTTGAAAGTGGGTCCTAGAGAACAAGATTGTGTTCTACACAAGGCAGAAAGAGAGGTGAGAATGAGGGAGCATGGAGTCTTGTGAGCATGTTCTTTTGCCTGGGAATTCTGTGTGCAAGTGGAGGAGGGTTGTAGGCTGGCCCTGTAATGCCAAGACCTAGAACAATTTAACCCATGTCCTACCTCCTCCTAATTTTTTCTTTTCTCTAAAAAAATTTTTTAAAGTCTTTCTATGTTGTTGCATATATCACCCTCTCTACCTTCCTTTTTCATCTAGAGTATCCATGTCTACTATGTTCAATTATTATAAGATCTTATTCAAATACCATCTCATCTTTGAAGGCTTGCAAATGCTCTCTGCAGAGATAATTCATTTCTACTTTGCGTTCCCTTAGCACATGGCTTATACTTCTAAACTAGCCTACAGTGCCTTGTGTTGCAATCACGTTCTTCCCCCATCAGACTATATTTTGTACAAATTTGGTCTCTTTTGTTACTAAAAAAGTACTTGATTGGTGACACACAGAGCACCCTCTTACAAACATATCTAATAACTGCAGGAATGAGTGAATGAAATAGATTTTGTGGCCCCAAATATGCCAAGCAACATACAAGTGTATCTATCATGGAACACAGTGGTCTAAGAGAAGATCTCATCTATGTGATACCATGTTGGTGAAAACTAGAAACACTCATCCAGATGTTTGGTGTCACATGGATAAATCTCCAGATGATTGACTATATTTTTCAGTTTTCATTGAAATGATTGGCTCTGTGAGTATATGACTTTGTGTTATCACCATACCGGGTTCAAAAAGTTGCTGTTACAGGCTCAAATGCTCAGCAAGCTGTTAATAGGAGTCAGCATTCTTCATCATACACTATTCTTGTGAAAGATGACAAGTTCAGTGCCAAAGGTGATTTCAGTTCATCAGTCCTCATCATCATTAGCATCTAACATTTATTAGGCACTCACATGTGTTTTGCACATTTTCAAATGAAAGACATCATGACAAACATTAACTGATGAGAGATTTTTTTCAAGTCTGAAACCAACTTTCTTACCACCTACGAAGTTATTTTATAAGAATTTTGCCTAATGGGAATTCAAAGTAGCACTATATTTTGATAATTAAAATCTCACATCATGAAAGTCCTGTTTGCTCAAATTCTATTCTCCTTATGTCCTTGTCTTTGCCCTTTAGCCCAAATTCCATTTATTGTTCATGCATTTGTCTATAACTGAGAAACAGTGGCAACACAATGTACTGAGAGTCAGAACCCAAGTTCTACTTTATTATTTGGTGATTTGAAGAAAATCATGTAACGCTTGGAAACTCAATTGCCACATTTGTAATTAGTAATCCCTACCTTACAGAGCTGCCATAAAGATTAATTGCTAATGCAGGAGAAAACACTTTGAAAACTCTTAAACAATGTAGGAGCACTAAGATGTATTATTATTTCTCAACTTAAGTACACCTTCCCATTTGACTTAAAGTATCACCAATACAGACATAGTCTCTGAGCAATTTTTTTTTAGGATGTCCGC
Source organism: Uropsilus gracilis (assembly GCA_004024945.1). Lineage (NCBI taxonomy): Eukaryota > Metazoa > Chordata > Mammalia > Eulipotyphla > Talpidae > Uropsilus > Uropsilus gracilis. The sequence continues at coordinate 14,810 of PVHY01015883.1, forward strand.
ATAAAATGGCAATTTAATGAAAAAAATCAATAAAAGTTTTGAAATCCTTTCTTTTATTTTTTTTTATTTTTAAAAATTTATTTGTGGGAAGAAAACGTTACAGATAGGTATACATATTATCATACCATAAACCATGCAAAACAATATATTATTTACTCATATGTGCGATTTAAAAGTTTCAAATACCACAGGAATGATAAACATCAAATGCAGTGTACTGATTATTATTCTGGGAATATATAACAGGGAATAGGATCGAAGAGATGTCCACAGAGAATGTCAACTATCTCTGTAATGACTGGTTTCTTTTTAATTCATTTTTAAAATTTTGTGTATATATATATATATTGCATTATTGTGTACCCCAGGGTTTTACCATTTCCCTAACACCTGTTAACAACAAAAGAGTAGTCTTTTGTGCCGTCCACCTCCCTCGCCTTCTTCCTCCTCCTCCTCTCTCACTCCATCATTCAGCCCCATTGGTTGTTTCTAATTTTTCTCATTCATTTGTTTTTCCCTATATTCTTCATATCAGTGAGACTGTCCTCTATTTCTTTTTTTCTTTTTGGCTTATTTCTGCTAATATGGGTCTTTCTAGCTCCATCCATGTTTCTGCAAATGACATGTTTGTCCTCCTTGACTGATGCATAGTATTCCATCTGTGTACATGTACCACATTTTTTTTTTCAGCAATTCATTGGTTTGGGGGCATTTGTGTTGTTTCCATATCTTGGCAACTGTAAACAGAACTTCAATAAATATGCGCACACAGGTGTCCTTTTTAATTAGTATTTTCATGTCCTCTGGGTAGGTTCCTAGTAGTGGGATTGCTGGGTGGAATGGTAATTCCACATTCAATTGTTTGAGGGTCCTCTACACAGTCTTCCATAGTGACTAGAACAGTTTGCCTCCCACTAGCAGTTAAGAGAGTTCCTTTTTCTCCACATCCATGCCAACATTTGTTGTCAGTTTTTTTGTTTTTATATGGGCCATTCATACTGGTTTAAGATGGTATCTCAGTGTGGTTTTAATTTGCATAAAATACATTTTTTAATTGACCTACTGTTACTTTACATCCTTGTTTACTTTTTCAAAATAAAAAATTCTTTTCTCAGATGTGGTCCAGAGAGATTCTAAGACTTTGGAAATTCCAAATCTCAATGTGTTCACTATGCTGTACAATCACCCAAACTACCCCATAGTTCAAGTTTCATGTGACTGTCATGATGGAGGAGCTGGGGAGCATAAAAGACCATCTCTAGGTGATGTGTCCAATTGACCTTCTGTGCCCCAAGGGGCCTCTCTAACTGGGGCATGCAGACTGAACTCTGCTGTCCCATGAGGTGCTGTGAAAAGGTGGCCAGCCAATAAACATAGAATTTACCCTGTTCCTCGAAGCAGTGATATGGGCAAATGAGCCTTAATGACAGTTTCTTGAACAGACACAAATATCCAGCCATCATCTCAGCTTCTAGGAAAATCTGAGAACACATTTAAAAAGCTCTCCTCCTTCAGGGGTAGAATATAAACACCTATTTAAGAATTGACAAAAAAGGCTCCGGGAAAAAAATGTTTCTGAGAGTAGTAGTAGTCACAGGATAGGACACAGACTCTCAAGAACTGTTGTTTTAATTGCACAACAATACCACATGGTGGCTCCAGAAAGAACTGCACTGGGAGGACAAAATGACTAACTAGTCAATTATTCCCCTTCCCCAAGACAGCCCTTTTCTCCAAGGCAAAGTGAGAATTTCACAAAAACAGGTGCAGTTAAAAATAGAAAGCCTGGGCTACTCATTCTGGACCCCTCTCCATTCAGAAAGCACTTCTGGCCTACTCTATCAGTCAATACATTTCTTGTTTTTTTTTTTGTTAAAAAAAATAGAAAATCTGCTGAGCATCGGAAATAGCTTCTGAAATATAGGTTAAATGAATATTTCAAATTAATCTATTTTATGACACCTTCCCATACAATACCCAGGTATACAGAAAGTTCCAGAACTCTGTAATACTTTTCAAGTTTACCTGTCTTTCTCAACCAGAAAGTGGTATATATGAGGAACCAAGGTAGATTTGTGTTACAGAAAAAGTTCCTGCCAGACACTAACTAGTCTATTCCAGGGTTAACTCTATGACCTTAGGAACATTGTGCAGTTATCAGACTCAGTTTCCCAAGTGAACTCAAAATAGTTGCTTCAACAAATCATTGTCAGGAAGCTAAGGTCAAGTGTAAACCATACCTAATATCTAGTAGATAATCAATGTTGATTGAATGAATATAAATGCATCTGCAAAACATTAACCTGTATTTTTTGTTTTAAAATCTGTGAGCACTGTACTTTTGAAAAATGCAATTTTTAAAGGAGTATGAAAATAGAAGTTATGTCTTTTTGTTCTTTCTTCTCTTCACCATTTTGTTTTTTTCATCACTTCTCCAGGAGGTGCACTTACATAATTTTTCTAGTTTATTCCTTCACTCTATCCTCTTACTCTAAATAACTATATATTCATAGATTTATGGATTAAAAATATTCCCTTGACCTGCATTTTCATCAAGTAAGCTTTTATATTGCTATCATAATTCCCAACTTTACTTTATCATTCTATCTTTTCACTGCAAAGATATACCACAGACTTTTAAAACTAGTTTATTACTCTCTATGCCACAGAAACTATATTCTTAAACACCTTCATCACTAAATTTCATGAACTTAAAATATCTTATTATCATAATTTTATTTAACTTTGGTAACAAAAGACCTATATCCTAGATCAGAGCTACAGTTTATTAGTTTTATGATAACAAAAGAGTCTACCTAAAGATCTTGGACCTCAACATCTAAATAGTTACACTTCACTCAGCTGCATTTTAAAGCAAGACAGACTTCCCGAAAACAGGGAAGTGAATATTAAGAACAGTTGCTCTTACTGCTGCTATTAGGACACAAGATGAGTTAGAAATAGTTTCTGCTCTAGAAGACTCAACTGTCTATTTATGAAAGATAATTTAGAAATAGAAATAAAAACTTTTTTTCACTATTTATTTATTTATTTTTTATAATTCATTTTGTTGATTTGTCACAATTGTGCATTAATAAAATAAAAACTTAAGTGCCAAAAATGCAAGCAGTTTTTTTTCCTTTTGAAAACATAGGGTGGATTGACTAAGTGGGAATCAATAAGCATAAGGATAATTGTGGAATTAATAAGAAATGATATTGATGCAGAGAGTAGATTTTTGAATTAAGTCTGAAGAATGGGTAAAATCAGCAGTAGGAAAACAACTCTAGGTAAATTAAGTCCTTCCGATAGTATATGGGCAGTGCATTGGTAGAAGATTGGAGTCTGAAAAAGTAGACAAGAATTGTGTTTCCCAAGAAATAAGACTATTATTCCCTTGTGTTCACTTCTTATAACGTTTTTAAATGGCAATAAAGATAATAGTATGCAGTTAGTTCTTAGCTTTTTCCAGGTTACATTTGAATGATAATTTGCCTTTCTTTCAACTTCCTTTATGACAGCTGCCTTTAGCTGGTGGTAGTCTTGCCCCAAGAGACACTTGGTAATGTCTGGTAGTTACAGTTGGGGGAATGTTCATGTATGCAATAGGTGGAGGTTAAGATCGTGGCTATTCATTTAATAATGACAAGTTAGTCAGCCCCAAATGTCTGTTCTTGGGGAATCTCCCCTCTTAACTCCTGCTAGGGTGTTTTGACCATCATGTGATTAAGTTCACTCACCTCTTCATTTTTTTAAAATCTCATCTCTAAATATCTAGAAATTTTTCACCATATAGTTTGTATTTTCTTTTCTCAGATGAATGGTGTGGCATTTGTTTCCTGCTAGATTCTCTTTACAAGTTATCGAATCAAATATATGCAACTAGAAGCAGGATTCTAGTTATGACTTAGAACAGTAGTTAGAATATTAGGATAATGATATTCCAATAGTCAAGCTGCCTATATACTATACCACATTGACCCAGGTTATAAAGTACAGCTTACTCTTCCCACTATACTTCCATGTCCCCTAAGCATGCATGTGTAAAATTAGCATGCAGATGAGTATATGGGAGTATGTGGGAAATGAATGAAGATTTTACTCTGCAGACATGGAAAAGATTATCTATACATATACTATGTTTTCCCATTCTTAAAATATTTTAGCCTTCAGAATTTCCCACTGGCTCTTTGATCCACATAAACCCTAAAAATAAGCCAGTTAAATGATTCCTTGTTCATGTTTCTCCTCTTTTTCCTTCCTTCTCCAGAGTTAAACACCTTCTTTGTGGAGAAGCCATCTAGCTTTTTCCCAGCCCTCTGTCCAGGCAAGGTTCCACGTTTGTAAGGCCTTACCTTCAACCCCAGATTGCTTAATCAGATGAGTTTCCTTAAACAAAGTCTAGTGCCAGCTATTAGTGTTATTGTATATGCTAAATTGAGAATCAGGTGGAGGAGATTCAGGAGGAAACATTTCATTTATGCTAACTTAGGAAAAAGAGCTCTGAGGATGGTCAGACAGTATCAGTATCAGGTGGCAGTTCCATGGTTAGAACTAGTAAGAGCTAAAAAGTCCCTTTGCCTTGTAAGAAGGCACCCATTGATGGAGGCACCCACAGATGGAAAAGAGAGAGGAAGATCAACAGATGTGTGATGGCAGCTGTAGCAGAAATACTGATTTCTGAGCATATCTGTCCTTGTTTGAAGATTTTCAAGAATAATTGTGAAAAATAAAATTGATAAACCCCTTGCAAACCTCACAAAGAAAAGAAGAGAGAGCACTCAAATAAGCAGGATTACAAATGAAAGAGGAGAAATTACAACAGACACATCAGAAATCCAAAGGATAATCAGAGATTACTATGAACACCTATATGCAAACAAATACAACAACCTGGATGAGAGGGACAAATTCCTGGAAAGATATAACCACCCAAAACTAAACGAGAAAGAAGTAGAGAACTTAAACAAACCAATCACTAGCAGCGAGATTGAAGCAGTCATCAAAATTCTACCTAAAAACAAAAACCCAGGACCAGATGGTTTCACAAATGAATTCTACCAGACATTCAAAGAGGTAATAACGCCAGCACTACTAAAACTTTTCCAAAAAATTGAGAAGGAAAACTGCCAAAAACATTCTATGAAGCAAACATCACTCTCATACCAAAAGCAAATAAAGACAGCACAAAGAAAGAAAACTATAAACCAATTTCCCTAATGAACATAGACGCAAAAATTTTGAATAAAATCTTGGCAAACTGATTCCAACGATGTATAAAAAACATTATTCACCATGACCAAGTGGGATTTATCCCAGGGCCCCAGGGATGGCGCAACATTCGAAAATCAATTAATATAATCCACCACATCAATAAGGAGAAAACCAAAAACCAAATGGTCATATCAATAGATGCAGAGAAAGCATTTGATAAAGTTCAACACCCATTTATGATAAAAGTTCTTGAAAATTTGGGGATAAAAGGAACATATCTCAACATAATAGAAGCCATCTATGACAAACCTATAGCAAACATCATCTTAAACAGAGAAAAACTAAATCATTCCAATTAAGATACAGAACCAGGAAAGGATGCCCGCTCTCTCCACTACTTTTCGACATTGTACTGGAAGTTCTAGCAAGGGCAATAAGACAAGAGAAAGACATAAAAGGAGTACAGATAGGGAAAGAAGAACTGAAGCTCTCATTATATGCAGATGACATGATTCTATATGTAGAGAACCCAAAAAAATCCACAGAAAAACTTCTTGAAACAGTAAACCAGATCAACAAATTAGCTGGTTACAAAATCAACACACAGAAGACAGAAGCGTTCCTTTTCACAAAAAGTCAAACAGAAGAAGAAATTAAAAAAATAAAACATTCCATTTACCATTGCACAGAAGAAAAAAAAATACCTACAGGTAAACCTAACAAGACACGTGAAAGATCTATATAAGGAAAACTTCAAAACTCTGCTAAAGGAGATAGAAGAAGATATAAGGAAATGGAAAGACATTCCCTGCTCATGGATTGGAAGAATTAACATCATCAAAATGGCCATCCTACCAAAAGCAATCTACAAATTCAATGCTATCCCTATAAAGATTCCAACAACATTCTTCAAAGATATAGAACAAAAATTACAGCGATTCATATGTAATAACAAAAGACCTCGATTATCTAAAAACCTCCTGACCAGGAAAAGAGAGAATGGAGGAATTACTATTCCAGACTTCAAACTATACTACAAAGCCATAGTAATTAAAACAGCATGGTACTGGTATAAAAACACACAATCAGACCAATGGAACAGAATCGAATCTCCTGAAATAAAGCCACACATATATAGTCAACTGACTTTGACAAAGGAGTGAAAAACTTACACTGGAATAAGGACAGCCTCCTCAATAAATGGTGTTGGGAAAACTGGAACAAGACATGCAAAAAAATGAACCAAGGTACCTCCCTCACACCATGTACAAAAACCAACTCAAAATGGATAAAAGACTTAGACATAAGACTTGAAACCATAAAATATATAGAGGAAAACCTGGGCAAAACCCTTCATGAGTTACAATTCACTAATCCATTTTTTGGCCACATCCATAGATGGCGAAAAAATGAAGGAAAACATAAACAGCTGGGACTACATCAAACTAAAACGTTTCTATACTGCAAAAGAGACAAAAGAAAAAACAAAAAGAATCCCAACCGAGTGGGAAAAATTTTCGCCCTCCATATAAGCGACAAGGGTCTGATAACAAAGATACACAAAGAACTCACACAACTTAATAAAAACAGAGCAAAGAACCCAGTTAAAAAATTGGGAGAGGATCTAAAAAGAAACTTTTCTAGAGGAAGTTAAAATGGCCATCAGGTACATGAAAAAATGTTCATCGTCATTGGCAGTAAGGGAAATGCAAATCCAAACCACAATGAGATACCATCTTACACCAATAAGAATGGCCCATATCCAAAAAACAGACAAGTGCTGGCGTGGATGTGGAGAGAAAGGACCACTTTTACACTGCTGGTAGGAATGTAAACTGGTCCAGCCACTATGGAAAGCAGTGTGGAGGACCCTCAAACTAATGAAAATGGAACTACCATTTGACCCACCAATTACTCTTCTAGGAATCTACCCAAAAGAGACCTCAATGTGAGTACAAAGGGACACCTGTGCTCGGATGTTTATTGCAGCACTATTTATAATTGCAAGAACTTGGAAACAGCCCAAATGCCCCAAGACAGATGACTGGATGAAAAAGATGTGGTATATATACACAATGGAATATTACACATCAATAAAAAATGACAAATTTGATGATTTCCTGGTAACATGGATGTAGCTAGAAGAAATCATACTGGCAGAAACAAGTCAGAAGGAAAAAAAACAGAAACCAAATGGTTTCACTAATATATGGGCAACCAAATGAAAGTACACAACTGCGTGAAGGGACCAGCTGGAGTGGCCAGGGAGGGGAGGTGGTGGGGGACCCCCAGGGATGTTGTGATTGATGTGAAATATCTATATGTATAAATAAATTAAAAAAGAGAGATCTCCCATGAGCAAACAGGGATAAAATACAGGAAACTTCTTCAATATGATAGCTCATTTGAAGTGAGGGCTGAGAGAATCATGTTATGTATGAGAGACCAGCTGCCTTATTCCAGGAAGGCAGATATTCTTTGGGTGTCAAGAAACATTTTATGACTTTCATGGTACATTAACAGATTTAATTTAAACAGAATACATTTCTGATTTACTATATAGAAAATTAATTGAAGAGAGACTGTATTTCTTAGTAATTCATTATAGTTTAAGCCAAGAGTCTTGACCCCCAGGGAAAGAACTTTTGGTTGTAATTCCTACCCTCTTTTGCTTCCATTTTGTAGCTATCATGGCTGTTTGTTTCCCAGACAGAATGGAATCCCTAATGCCAGAGATATGCTGGCCCCTGAGAATAGAGAAGAATCTGGCACTCTCAAAAGCTATTTCATGCTGAGGCTTGAAGAACCCACCCATCCTCTACATTGCTCTGATGGCCACAAATATACATGGGTGGAGCAGTATGTTAGTCTGAGAAATGAGTGCATATTCCTGGCATGCTCAGTAACAAGGGATATAAATACATATACATACATAAAACATGTATATACATAAATAAATGGCCATCTGCTAGATTAGAGTTACACACCACAGCTTATGAAAATGTTTTGGAATTTAGAGGAAAACAGTTTCTGGTTACTTTGAAAAGAAGAGTTAACTATCAAAAACACACAATTTATATATTTATATATAAACAGTACACTCTAATAATGCCATGCTAATTGAAATGACCAGGCTACAATATTGAACAACTTACTTTTTGCTATTTAGCACTATTTAACAACTTAGTTTTTGTCCTTACCTGAATTTGAAAATAATCTGTTAAACATAGTTTATTCTTCTGAGTAATCACTTCTCTCAATATGGAGTTAAGTCAAATGATTCTAGTTTTTACTACACTTTTTTATTTTGAAGGCTTATTTTATTTTGAAGAATTCTATTTTCTACACAAAGATAAAATAGATGTGATGAAATAAGGATGTCCAGGCTTCCATACTTACACTGCCATATAAGGCTAGTTTTTAACTTAACCAAATCATCTCAATGGTCTGTACAACCTCCAGTTCCTGCCAGCACTGTGATTCTCTGGAAACATAAATTTGTCCCCTGTTCTACTTTCACAACCTCCATTCTTTCAGATAAAAATTTTTCCAATTTTATCTGTTTTTTTATTTGCTTGTTTTGGTATTTCTTTTGATCAGCTTATTACAAGAAAAGAGTCAGAGATTTCCCTCCTCCAGCTCTGATTAACCTCACATTGGTTATTGAAGTACTGTTTAACACTGTTTAAAGAACAGAAGGCTTGCAAATCAGAAAAATTTGGGGTTGGATTCTGGCTCTCTTATTTACTAGCTCTTGACTTTGAGAAAGTTTTCTATATTTCTTGCCCAGTTGGAGAAAAGAATTTTAAAAATGTCTTCTTTATAAATTTATTGTGAGAATAACTTGATTGACCAATTTATGCCAACATAGACAGCTTTTTCCTGTTGGTTTCTTGCCTTCAAATAACCTTCATTCAGTAAAAAAGGATTTATTAAGTGCTTTCTGTCTGCAAAAGCATGCTTTTAGCTGTTTACATACATAGATGGAGCTTATGTTCCAGAGTCAAATCTTAAACAATGTCCGTAATAAAGGAAATTCTATAGTGTCAAAATATAGTGATTGCTATGAGAAGTAGGAAACAGAATAAGGAAAGTAAAAGCAGCCAAGGTAGGAGGCAAGACATTATATGAATATCCAGCAATTTTCATTATGATGGAAATAATAACTTAGCAGAAAAAGATTAAAAAATAAAAGGAATCAGAAAAACTTTGTAGAGATGTCTTTGCTGCAGAGAGAACCAAGAGAATGGGGCTAGAGTTGATGATGAAGCAATATTTTTGGTTTTGGTTTTAAGACAGACTAAATTACATAATAATCATGTGCTGATTGGAATTTCTCAGCATAAAAGAAGAGAATTGGTGTTGTAAGAATGAGAGGGTGGACTCCTGAAGTAAAGCCCTTAGCAAATAGAATGGAAGGCATCTGCTTTAGGCCAGTGGGTGGGAACATAGAGTATCGTTAATAAGAGACATGAAAGCAGAATATGTACCTGTGTGTGTTGATGGAGAGCTTTATATATAGAATCAAATAGAATGGAAGGCATCTGCTTTAGGCCAGTGGGTGGGAACATAGAGTATCTTTAATAAGAGACATGAAAGCAGAATATGTACCTGTGTGTGTTGATGGAGAGCTTGATATATAGAATCAAATAGAATGGAAGGCATCTGCTTTAGGCCAGTGGGTGGGAACATAGAGTATCTTTAATAAGAGACATGAAAGCAGAATATGTACCTGTGTGTGTTGATGGAGAGCTTGATATGATGATGGGGGTCTAAGGCCTCTCTTTCTTTACTTCAATTTTCTCAGTAAAACAGAAGTAAAGTTCATCAGCTGGAGGTGGAGATGAGCAGAGAGGCTGGACATTTGAGGAAAGAAGGTGTTAAATAATCATCCAGAACAGCAGGAGAGTAAATTGCTTAGGTGTAGCTAGCTTGATCTCCTGAGAATATTAAGATCTGTATGAGTTTTGTGGTTATAAAGTTACAGAGCAGAAACATGATTGTGTGTGAATTGTTTAGCTGCTTGAGAGCAAGCATGGAATCGATGGAGGCATGGGACAGCTGAAGTAGCTGACTTTGTAAGAAGGCAAAGTTACCAAAAGCCTATGCAGTGGTGAGGTTCTAAGGATTACCTACAAATCTAAACTGTGTAAGAAAAGGGAAGGAAGACTTCAAAGGCATGAGATTCAGCAAAAAAGTGGTAGGATTGAAAGTTTAGTGGGTTTGGATTGATAAAGGTAGTGAGTGGTAAAAGCAGGATATGAATAAAAATAAGTGGATACACTGAATCATCATCGGTGGCAAAACTCAGGTAAATGATTATAGTGGATGATAACTGCGATGAGGGAGAACAAGATTGTTGGAGGAGAGAAGTCAAGGAACTGAGAGATCACTGCCATTTGCTACAAAATGTGAGCTTAGAGAAATTGGGCATAAATTATAAGCTTATTAGTTTCTTAATAAATGGGTCTTATCTTTCTAAGTTTTTTCTTACTATTAATAAAATGAACCTCTGAGAATGAAATAGAACAATGTGTCAGAAAGTACCTTGTAAATAATGGACCAATATACTTATACAAATATATGAAGATTTCATTGCATTTTTTTTCATGATTTCATGATGTGAATTTGGTGAAAGTTTGAAATTTTTAGATTTTATAAGATTAACAATAAGGATGTACTTTAAAGCACTAAATAGTATATCATGACCAAGTAGGATTTAATCCCTGGGAAACAAACAAGGATGCTTCAACATCCAAAATTAATTAATGTAATCCAACACATCACCAAAAAGAAAAATAAAAAACCACACGATCATATCAATAGATGCTAAGAAAGCATTTGACAAAGTTCAACACCCATTTATGATAAAGATTCTCAAAATTCTAGGGACAGAAGGAATGTACCTTAAAATAATAAAAACAATATATGACAAACCCACAGCCAATATTATCCTAAATGATGAAAAACAGAAAGCCTTCCCTTTGAGATCAGGAACAAGGCAAGGTTGTTCACTCTCACCCTGCTTTTCAGTATACTATTGGAAGTAATAGCTAGAGCAGTAAGGTAAGAAAAGAACATACAAGGAATCCAAACAGGGAAAGAAGATGTAAAATTAACACTGTTTGGAAACAACATGATAATTTATATAGAAATCCCTAAAAGCACTACAGAAAAACTAATGAAAATAATAAACCAGTTCAATAAGGTAACTATTTATAAAGTTAACACATAAAAATCAGTCATCTCCTTATATACAAAAAAATCAGTCTGAAGAAAAAATTAAGAAAGCCATTCCACTTACAATTGTGTCAACAAAAATTAAATACCAGGGAATAAACTTAACAAAAGACAAGAAAGACCTATACAAAGAAAACTACAAGACATTGTTAAAAGAAATAGAAGACACAAAGAAATGGAAAGATATTCCCTGCTCATTTATTGGAAGAATCAACATTATCAAAATGACCATCATACCAAAAGCAAGCTACAGATTCAATGTTATTCCAATAAAAATATCAATGACAAAGGAATAGAGCAAATACTATTGAAATGCATATGAAATAATAAAAGTCCTCAAATAAAAGGCAAAGCTCTTCTGACCAAAAGAAGAGAAAATGGAAGGATCACACTCCCAGACTTTAAATTATACTACAAAGCCATAATAATTAAGACAGCATGGTACTGGAATAAAAATACCAGTAAGAATGGCCCATAAAAAAAATGGGCAACAAGAAGTACTGGCACAGCTGTGGAGAAAAAGGAACATTTCTACACTGCTGGTGGGAATGCAAACTGGTCCAGTCACTGTGTGGAAGATCCTCAAATAATTGAAAGTAGAACTACCATTTGACCCAATAATCCCACTATTGAGAATCTACCCAAAGGATACAAAAACACTATTCCACAAGGACACCATACGCACATATTTATTGTAGTTCTGTTTACAATTGCAAGATATGAAAATAACCGAAATGACCCAAAACTGATGAACAGCTGAAAAAGGTGGTATATTTACACAATGGAATATTATGCATCAATAACATAAGATAACCTTATGTTATTTGCAGCAACATGGAGTGAGAAGGCTTCATGTTAGTGGAAATAAGCCAGAAAGAAAAAGAGAACTATGGGATGGTCTCACTTATATGAGGGATTTAGGAAAAATAAACAAACAAACAAATGGACAAGAAAAATATAAAACTGCCAAAAACAAAGAACTAAAACATAGAGCGAAAGAGGGGGGAGAAAACAGGGGAGGAGTAGAAGACAAAAAAACTGAGATTGTTCACATGTGATTAAGTGATGGGAAAACCTCAGAGTAGATAATGATGTAATATATATATGTATATATATATATATATATATATAATAAAAAATAAAGTTCGGGCAAACAATAAAAAACAAAACCAAAATAATTTAATAATAGAAAGGAGAAAAAATTAATTATGGTTTAAAAACAAAACAACATAAAAAAGTCATACAGACCAATGTAACAGAATTGAAAGTCCAGAAATAAAGATACATGTGTATGATCAAATAATCTACAATAAAGGGGAAAAAGCATACAATGGAACAAAGATAGTCTTTTCAACAAATAGAGCTGAGAAAACTGAACTGCTACAGGAAAAACAATGAATCTAGACTACTCTCTCACACCATGTACAAAAAACAACTCAAAATGGATAAAAGACTTGGATGTAAGACCAGAAACCATAAAATACATAGAAGAAAATATGAGCATAATACTCCAAGATTTACACTTCAGAAACTTCTTTCAGGATACATCTATAGATATTTTTAAAAAATGAAGGAAAATATAAACAATTGGGATTACATCAAACTAAAAAGCCTCTGTACAGCAAAAGAGACAATAACCAAAGCAAAAGAAACCTAATCAAATTTTACCAATCACACAAGTAATAAGGGTCTGATAATAAAGTGCCGTAAAGAATTCACACAACCTAGCAAAAAACAAAGCAAAAAGCCCACTTAAAAAATGGGGAGAAGAGCTAAAAAGATACTTCTTGAAAGAAGAAATACAAATGGCTAACAGGCATATGACAAAATATTCAACATTACTAATAATCAGGGAAATGCAAATCAAAACCACAATGAGATACCATCTCTCATCTCATAAGAAAGGCCCATATACAAAGTGGGTAACAAATGCTGATGTGGATGTGGGAAGAAAGGAACACTTTTACACTGCTGGTGGAAATGCAAATTGCTCTAGTCACTATGAAAAGCTGTGTGGAGGACCCTTAAAATTCTGAAAATGGAACTACCATTCAATGCAGCAATCCCACTTCTGGAAATTTGCCCAAAGAATTCAAAAACACTAATTCAAAAGAACACCTATACTCAGATGTTTACTGCGGCACTATTTACAATAACCAGGATATGGAAACAAGCCAAATGCCCCAAAACAGACAAATGGTTTAGAAAATTGTGGTATATGTATGCAATGGAATATTATTCATCAATCAAAAATGACAATGTCATTCACGGCAACATGGATGGAGCTAGAAGGAATCATGCTAGTGGAAATAAACCAGAAAGAAAAAGAGAAATGCTGGAATGTCTCATTTATATGAGGGATACAGGGGGAAATGAACAAGAAAAATTTAAAGCTGTCAACAGAACTGAAGTATAGAGCAAGAGAGTGGGAGAAAGTTAAAATCGGGGGAGGGATGGGCACAAGAAATTAAGATGGTTCAGGGGTGACAAGTTGGTGGGAGAATCTCAGGGTAGACAATGATGTAATATATGTGTGTGTGGGGGCAATAAACTTTTAAAAATGACAAAACACTAAATCAGTAGATAGTATAATTAAACACAAGCAGTGGGATTGTTTTATTTATACTGGGCAGAGATGAAATTGTAATTATTCATTATTTCTGTTCTTCTACTTTTTTGGTAAGACATTTATATCATTGCCTGATGTTCAACAACCACTGAAATCTGTTCTAAGTTTTCCTTTTTACTGGTACATCATGCTTATCTACTGTGCAACCCATCCTCTTCCAAGATTTAATAATATATCGCATAAACATTCACAGTATTGGGCTTTTTTTCATGCTCCTTCCTATAGTGCTATTTCTTCCATCCCATTTTATCAGTAACAATTTTTCCATACTCCACCTGTCCAATAAAACCGTTCTCAGTTCTTGATTCTTTCTGCTGTGTTATATTGTGTTTTTATTAATAAATATATGCATGTAATTATTAATTTAACAATTACTAGTGTATTTTTGTTCCACTGTATTGCAAATTACTTTAGAACAGAGATCATTTCTTGTCTTAGTAGAGATGAACAATAAATTCCATCCTCATAAGCACTTATTACAGTTCTCTATGCTCAATAAAGGTTTGTTGACTAAATAATGAATGGAGGAATGACTAAAGCCTCCCATGTACCGTATACCATGCTAAATGTTGCATTTGCTACTGAATAGAATAAACAATAGGTTTAAAACATCATAAATTTAGGAGTTCCTACTTCAAAAAGTATCTCTGTTGAACTGGAACCTGCTTGCAGAGTTCAAAGCAAATGGGATTTGACATGTCAGCTAAGTGCAATGAGGTAGCCATGGAGTGGTGGAAAGAGACTGAAGTGGAATCAGAAGCTCTGATTGCTAAGACCAACTTACGCTCAAGCTTTATGACTTCCGTCACCTTGGAACATCTTTGGACATCAATGTCCTCAACTGTAAAATGAGGTATTTGGATATGTGATCTCCAGGGTCCTTTCCAATGTTAACACTTCATGATTCTAAAATGCTATGAAGTCAGCAGAAAGGCTGTCAAATTCAAAATTAGATTTTGCCAAGGAAAGCCATTTGTGAATTTCTAGATGGCTAACAATCTTTACTGGAAAACCCAAGTGTTCACAAGAGAAAATAACAAATTATAATTATTTTTTTCCATTGTCTAAGCAAGAGGATTTGTTCTGAGATTTGTGCTCTGTTCAAAGCCCCAGAGAGGTTTCTGCCCCAGCTCCAATTTGCAGGGTAAGGTAAGTGCGTATCCTCCAAACTACATGGGAGATGTGTGCCCCAGCCCTATTTTTGAGAGTATGAGTAAATTAACATCTTCTTTAATCTAGATGGAAAATATGACATACTTCAGGTTAAGCTCCAGTCAATGTGCAAAGAATCACTTCTGGAACCATGAGAAATGTAGAAAAAATTACCCAGCACAACTTCAACTAAATTGGAATTGATATTTGTTGCAGAGCCTGGAGATTTGCCTCTTGGCAGGAGTAGATTTTCCCCAGTTGGTTTCAAAAGTCTAATGATATAAAATAACAGCTGGCCTTGTAATTCTTAATAGGCAGCATCTGCCCCTGATATTGGAGAGTGACCTTGACAGCACTCAAAGTAGGGATATCCACAATCCTCAGGAGATAGCATGTTCTTTTTAAAAATCATATATCGTCTGTGCATACGGATTCATGATTGAATAATCTGGCATCTACTGAGAAAAATAAGAGTAAGACTATTTGTTTAATGCCAAAATGAAATGTCTCATAATCCTGTAATTTCTTGTTCTGGTGGGATAATTTCTTAGTCCATGACTGATTGTAGCTTTTTCTATTGCCACAAAAGAAGCAACATCATTGACTCAAAAAACTGAACTTCTGAGGCAGATGGTTCTGGGTTTGACTACTGGCTCCTCAAATTTACTAATTAAATCTTATGGAAGTTACCTAATCTCCTTTGGTCTGTTCTTTCATCTGTAAAATAGGAATACATATTTCTATCACACCAAGTTATAAAAGGGTGTTATGGTGGCAAAACACAGATATTTTATATATGGTAGATTACATAATTATATGATCCCAATTTGATCATATAATTTCTGTGCTATGAAACAAAAATTGCCATATCAATAACTTAAAATTGTTGTTTTTAAAATGGAGGAGAGAATTTTTACCTTTATATACAGAAAAGCAGAGCAGTATTATTGTGAAGTCAACATTCACACTACACAAGATGTGACTGTCATGGCCAAAGAGGAAGGTGCTTTAGTGAAGGTGACTTCTTGGCTGTGCTTTCCATGCGGTAACAAAAGTCCCTGTATTTAGAGAGCCCCATGAACAGTTTAAAGCTCTACTGTCAACATCATGAAATTTCAATATTTTTTTTTAACAAGAAGCCCTGTCTTTTCATTTTTCATATTGCTCCTTGAACATTACATAGTTAATTTTGATATTTAGGAAGGAAATTCAATGCTATATGCATGCTTGATAAAATTTATGGAAAAGAATGCACACATATAGAATATTACTTTATCTTATAAGAATTCTAGGTATTAACATTTGTGCTTTTGTTTTCAAAAAAATAAAGCTAATTCTGAATTGGTTTTGTAGAGTCTAAATGGACTAATTCCATGTTTACATATGTTAATAAGTACAGATTGCAACATAGAGGAAAGAGAGTTCACATAAAAAGCCCCTCAAATTAAAAAAAAAGGCATTTTTTTCAACTAGAATGAGTTACTCAACCTAACATTGCCTCAAATTATCATCTATAAATTGGAAGAGTAATCTCATTGGAATGTTGTAAGGATTCAGTAATTTACTACATGTAAGGTGCTAAGAACACTGAAAGACAGAGAATAAGTATTCAATAAGTAATAAGTATTGTCATCTATAATACACTGTGTGAAAAGCTCTATGACAAGGAGAAATACCAGGTAGAATGGAAGTGCTCTGAATTCATTCTTGAGTCAGTAGAGCATTGGGAAAGGTTTGAAAGAGGAAGGAAGATCTAAGTAAAATCCAAAAGATCGTGGGGAATGATGACACCTCAAGGAAAATAAGAACATAGAGAAATGTCCATTAATATCTACAACAAGGGCACTATGAATCTTTGAAATAAAAAACTTCAGTGAAATAAGGAAGAAGACAGTAAAGATTCCTGTGGCTGATGGTGTCTGTCTAAAATGGATCTATCCATGAATTCTCCAAAGAACAATGGGAATAAAAAGTGAAAGAAAATAAAATACCTGCCTCCAACATAATAAGAAAAAAGAGAATAAGCAACACTAAATTCACATGCAAGTGAAGGAATGAATACCCAAGATCAGTAGAACTAGTTTTAGAATTTACAAAAGAGCACAAAGTTAAGTTCAGAGTAGAACAAAAAATATGACAATGCAACAGGATTCTTGCAGAAGTGAAACAGTTAACATAAAACATAACATAAAATAAGGTCCATTCAGAGAGAGACCCACTCTGATTGGGGAAGAAATGGAGACAGATTAGAAGAACTAGTGCATTAGTTAGTTGGAGGTCAAAAAGACAAGTCTGCAAAGGTGTGCAATAATGTGCTTTGGAAGGGAGGACAACATTTTGAGAGTTAGAAATTACCTTGGAGACTGGGTGTTGAAGGTAAAACATAGTCTAAGAACAATGGTTTTTATTGGTCTTTCTTACCAATTACTTGTTATTTGTTCACCACGTTCTCTTTATTTTCTTCTAATTTTTTTTTAAGATTCCATTTCATCTTGTGGTTAATTTACTATAGTTTTTCTTTCCTTACTTTAGTATTTACTTTGCAGTTTGTAATATACATCTTCAACTTATCAGAGTCAACCTTTGAGTAATATCATATCACTTCTATATATGATAAGAAGCTTAATAGAATATTTCACTCTTAGAATCCTTATGAATTTGCAATATTGTTTAATACATTTTCCTTTCTTGATTTATAAGCCCCATGCTACATTGATATTATTCTTATTTATTTTTTGTTTAATATTAAAACATTTTAAAGACATTTAAATAATAAAAATAAAATTGTTAAAGATTTATCTATGTAGTTATATTTCTGGCGTTTTCATGTAGTAGGCCCCAATTGACATCTGGTGTTATTTCACTTCTATTCAATGGAACTCCTTTAACATTTCTTGTAGAATGATCCTCCTGTTGATGCCTTCTTTCAGCATTTGTATATTTGAGAATCTTTTCTTTTTTGAAGGATGATTTCACTAGGTATGGAATTATAAGTTGACAGTTTTTTCTTAGTGGTTCAAAAATGAAGCTCCATCAAATGCACACTGAGATACTATATTACACCACTAATAATGGCCCATATAAAAAAAAGTAGAAAAAAAGTAATGGGCAACAAGAAGTATTGGTGTGGATGTGGAGAAAAAAAGGAACACTCTTACACTGCTGGTGGGAGTGCAAACTGGTTCAGTCTCTATGGAAGGCTGTGTGGAGGATCCTCAAACAACTGAAAGTGGAACTACCATTCAACACAGAAATCCCACTACTGTGAATCTACCCAAAGGACACAAAATTACTGATTTAAAAAGACACATGTACCCGGATGTTTATCACAGCACTCTTCACAATTGCCTGGATACGTAAACAACCCAAGTTCCCCAAAACTTATGAATGGCTGAAAAATATTTGGTGTATATACACAATGGAATACTTTCATCAAAGAAGACAAACTTATATCATTCGCAGCAACATGGTTAGAACTAGAAGGAATCATGTTAGCAGAAACAAACCAGAAAGAAAAAGAGAAATACGGCATGGTCTCACTTATATGAGGGCTACAGGAAAGACAAACAAAAAAATGGACAAGAAAAATATAAAACTGCCAACAGAATTGAGGCATAGACCAGGGGAGGGGGAGGGGTTAAGAGTTGAGGAGGAGAAGGACACAAGAGATAAAGATGATTCACAGATGATGGGGTGGTGGGAGAGTCTGTGGGTGGACAATGATCTGCTATGTGTGTATACATATGTGCAATTAAGGAAAAAAATAAATAAAAATGAGACTTTATCACCTCCCCACTTACATTGCTTCTGAAAAGAAAGGTCTAAACTTCACAAATATTTACTGATGCACCACATCAGTAAATAAAATACCATAGTACTGGTATAAAAGCAAACACATTGGTCAATGGAAAAATAGCAACCCACACTTAGATGGTTGATTAAGTTACAACAAAGAAGCAAATTATATAATTTTTTAAACATAAACAATTTTATTTTGTTCTGTGGGTTACAACCTCTCTGTTATAACTTTTTTCCCCTTCCCTCCTCCTTCCAGTGCTCCTTCCATTCTCTCACACCCCATCTTTGTTGTTTATTAGCTGTGTTGAGCCCATTAGTCTCTTTCCTATGTTAGTCTTTTCTCTGGGTGAGGAACTGCTGGGTCCAGGCAAACCTTGCTGTTAGATTTTCAGTCTTAAGTTTGCGTTGGGTGGCCAGGTTATATTCATTTGTGATTTGTCCATGTTTTCTTGCTGCGGGCCATTTTCTTCAATCCCATTTCCATTGCTTTGCCGCTTTTCCTTATGGCTCTGGTGGTGGGCTTTGGGGGGTCTTGCCTCCTGCCAGTGTTGGTCAAGAAATTTCTGAGTTCAGGCTTTGAGACTAGGTCTCGCTATTTTTGGCCGTGGAACCGCAGGCTCTCGTTGCCCAGGGTACCACAGACTCAAGCAATTCCCAGCCTCAGCTTCCCAGGTAGCCAGGATTACAGGCGCGCGCCACCACACCCAGCTATTTTTTGGAACTAGGTCTCGCTACGGGCCCCAGGTGGGACTCGAACCGTGATCCCTAGCCCCGGCTGCTTCATAGGCTGACGTTTACAGGCACGAGCCACCGTGCCCGGCCCATGAGTTCAGGCTTCTGCCAGTGGCCTTTGAGGGTGTTATCTCCTCTGCTTCCTTTTGCAGTTTTGATGTGGGGCCCATTATCCCCCCTTTGGTCATCCTCTTCTCTCCCTTGATGAGGGGAGGGTGTGTTGCTCTCCTTGAATATATCTCCAAGTTAAAGTCCCGGGTCTTGGCCTGGACAGTGTACAAGTGCGCATGGTGACATCGTGTCTCTATGGTTGTTTTTCTGGTCTTACTTGTACTGGTTCACTTGGTTGTCCATCTGCTGTGTCCAGCTCCGGTCTGTGGGCTGGACTTTTGCCTGGTCCCTCACCCGTTCTATGTTGGGGTTGCTGTTGCACCTATTCTGGTTGCTCTGAAGTTTAG